>JBBPBT010000722.1:1091248-1112800 GCA_037974875.1 Cicer bijugum | reverse complement strand
ATATATATATATATATATAATCACAATGTCATAACAAATATATAAAAATAAAGAAAATCAAACACAATATCACTATTATCTCAAAATAATTATTTATAAAATAAATAAGTAAAAATAGAAAGTAGTTATAAATAAATGAAATATATTACATGTATACTTAACATCAATCAAACGCACAAAAAAATATTGCATTAATTGGATGCGCGTATATACACGTAAAATCGCATAAAAATCTTATTTTTCCAAGTATTACACTAAAATACTATTACTTTTAATAAAATATATAAAATAATAAAATAAAAATTTATTATTTATATCGCTCATTTAATATAATATATATCAAACTTGCAGATCATAGAACACATCCATATATCAAAAATTATTCACAAAGTTTATCAACCAAAATTCCATAATAATTTTAACATCAAATTAATTATTTAAAATCCTATTTAATTAATAAAATAATTTATTATAAAATTTAGGGTGTTATAACAATTTTCAATCAAAATCACCATGAATAAATTCTTGATCTCAATATTAATGAAGTACCCTGAAATGTCACAATATAATTACTCAAATAAAGAGACTCAAAGCAGATTTACTATCATTGACCATACATTGTAGATTTGAAAGAAGAAACCATAAAAGGAGACGAAGGAATTGACGAACCTTCATGAATAATCATTATTATAATCATTTTGAATAAACGGTTCTTCGATTAAATAAGGTGTTTATGCTTTCCATTTTTTTATTAACCAAATATTTTGTGTAGTTTTGTATTGTTTCGTGGGTTTTATCACAATAAATTTTGATGAAAAAACAACATGGCCCCAGGTGCGGGATTTGCGCTCCAGGCGCGCCTGGACAGATTCAAGATGTGAAAATATTGTGGAAATGTGCTTTGGCGTAGGCTTCGCGCTACAAGCGCACATCATCTTATGTCTGGCATTTAATGCACTTTCTCTTCTTTTGAGTCTGAATTTGGATCCGGTGTCTGTATAAAAGTTGTAGCTATGGATCTTAACTTTCATTTGCACTTTGTTTAACTCGAATTAGACCTCTAAAACTACAGATATGGCTGCAATACTCCATATAGGCCATGTTGATTTGACACGCAAATTCAACACTGCACTAAAACAAAGAAATGACGCAAAACTATGAAAAATATCAACTTAATCAAGGAAATAAGAACATAAGCATTTTATTAAATCCAAGAACTAAAATCAACAAAATATATCAAATAAATCCTTAAGTTAACTAATGATTGAAGATAAATAACACTAAAAACAATGAAAAATATGCATATGATAAAGAGTCATCAATGTGCATGTTATATAATTTGGATGATGATTACAAGAGACCCTGTAATCACTTGAGATAATTGTGGAAATACAAAATGAAGAGGAAGTTGAATTTGAAAGATAAGCGTTGAATGAATTATTTTTAATTTATAATTGGTTATTAGTGGATGACAGTGAATTTTCGTATAATATTGTGTTTGCTAACAAGTTCATTATTTTCTAACAATGGAGATAGATTGACAAAGAAGTTTGTGGGGATGTATGAAATCGAAAATTCAATTTTGAAACTGTTGTTCTTTGAGGACAACCAACATATTAAGTTTGGGGTTGTGTGAACCTTCATCAGTCATTATTTTTAGAGTCGTTTTGAAACAATGTTTTAGTTTATGTCTTTCAATTTAATGTTTGTTTTAAAGTTATTTGAATAAATGTTTCTTTGATTAAATAAGGTGTTTATGGTTTCATTTTCTTGATTAACTCGCTATTTTGTGTAGTTTTGTATTGTTTCATTGGTTTGGAGCAGTTCGGAATTTTGGTGAAAAACCATGACCTATGTGAAGTATTTTTAATCATATATGGAGTTGCATAATGAAAACTATCATCCTTAGCTACAACTTTCATAAAGACACTGAAACACAATTTAGACTGAAAATGGGTGAAAAGTCCAATAAGATAGGGAGAAGAATTGAGAAAAAAAGAAAAACTAATATTCAATCTTTGGGGTTTGGAGTTGAAGTAAAGTGTCTCAAGTTTTGGAGTAAAATTTTATTCCCTTTACGGGTTGTTATTCTTCTCTTTAATTTGATGAACTTTTCTATTCTTTGTTTTGATTTTTATTAAGATAATGATTAACTAAACTTTCTTCTAGGGTCTTTGATTGTTTGATCTTGTATTTGAGATACCTTTTACATTGTCTTAGTTATCTATTCTACTTTTATTTTGATTATTTTTAATTGTACAACTAAATTTTTCTATTGCACTAATCACATGTTAGGATTGATCTCCATTTGAATGTTTTTAAATTAATTAGTTGTTGGCTAATAACCAACCAAAGAACAAGTTTTTCTTCTTCTTCTTCTTCTTCTTCTTCTGTGATACATCCTTCATTGCATCCGCCATCAACTTCTCAGTTGGATGCTCTTTCCTTTTCTTCGTCTTTCCTTGATCTACTGCAACACTTTTGCCTTTGTCTTGTGCAGCAATCTTATGAGTAGGAATGGGTACTCTTTTAGAAAGAGTGGGTGGAGGAGATGGGGTAGTTGAAGAAGATAAGGTAGAAGGAGTAGATGGAGAGGTTCTCTTAACTCTTGCCATTTTGGATTGATTTTAGAAGAAATCTAAAGTTGTATGAGTAAGAATAGAGTTAGAATGGATCAAAACAGAGGGAAAAGTTGAGTTTTGCAGAGGTTAGGATGAATGAGTAATGAGAAATCGATGTTGGGGTTCAATTGCAACTGTTCCTTTTATACTGCTGGGTACGCACATCGATTGGTCCAATCGATTTAGTTACCGTTGCTAGGGAAGATCAAAGAACGGGTGTGTAACGACTAGTAAAAATCTGTAACGGTAATAAAGTCAGCTGATTACCCAAATCGATGTCCATAATTACTTAATTGATTTCCCAGGTCGATTTCGTATCAGTTCATAAACTTCAAATAACAGACCAGATAGGAATCCATCTCAGCATCGATTTTCCAAATCGATTCTTTAAGTGAAACACTCAATACCGTTCAGAAAATCGATTACCCAAATCGAATTCGAATTTGCTCAGAGATCTTTCATATCAGTTCAGAAGTTAACTTGTCTCAGCATCGATTACTCAAATCGATCTTTTAAATGAAAATTGCAAACCAATTTTGATAATCGATTTCCCGAATCGATTTCGATCTTGTTCAGAAACCTTTCATATCAGACCAGAACCAAAGTTGTATCAGCATCGATTATCCAAATCGATTCTTTTAAATGAAGATTTCAAACAAGTTTAAAACAATCGATTTTCCAAATGGAATTCAAGGCAGAGTCAGGAGGAATTCTTCAATTTTGAGGTATGGGTCTAAACTAATCGATTTTCCATATCGATTCTTTAACCATTATAACAAGAGGTCAGTCGAATTCCATAATCGATTGAACTGGGAAAGTAAGAACAACTGAAGTTTCCTGGAAATGTCAAATCGATTATCCAAATTGATTTCGTGTGAAAAACTTGAGAAAATAGACATATTATGGGTCAAGTTGACTAGGGCAATCGACTTTATAAAGACACTTTCCTGTGTATCCACAAGATAGTCGATTTTCCAAGTCGATTAGACACATAACTCAGATCTGACTAGGATCTAATATGCCCAGTTTCATCCTGATGTAATGGAAGCTATCCTTTGGCTGAGCTTTGGTGAAGATGTCTGCTAACTGTTCAGTTGTGTTGATGTACTCTAACTTGATGTTCCCACACTGAAACTGATCTCGGATGAAATGATGCCGAATTTCGATATGTTTGGTCCGGGAATGCATAACTGGGTTCTTAGTGATACTGATCGCACTTATGTTGTCGCACAAGATGGGAACAGTTCCTAAGTCCACACCAAAATCTAACAAATGCTGTTTCATCCACATGATTTGGGCACAACAACTTCCAGCTGCAATGTACTCAGCTTCAACTGTTGACAAAGCAATACTGGTTTGTTTCTTGCTGAACCAGGATACAAGTGAATTACCTAGCAAATGACAAGTACCTGAGGTACTTTTCCTCTCCAGTTTGCATCCAGCAAAATCTGAATCTGAATAACCAACCAAAGAACAAGTTGATCCCTTAGGATACCATAATCCAAGGCTCTTAGTCCCAACTAAATACCTGAAAATCCTCTTAACTGCACTAAGGTGAGACTCTTTAGGATTGGATTGATATCTCGCACACATGCAAACGCTGAACATAATGTCAGGCCTGCTTGCTGTGAGATAGAGCAATGATCCTATCATGCCTCTATACCTAGTAACATCCACTGGTTTTCCTAATTCATCTCTATCTAGAATATTTCCTTGCCTCATTGGAGTATCTATGGACTTGAGATTATTAAAACCAAACTTCTTTAACAAATCAGTGCAATATTTTGTTTGGCTAATAAAGATACCTTGCTTAGATTGGTTAATTTGAAATCCCAAAAAGTATGATAGTTCACCCATCATAGACATTTCAAATTGACGTTTCATTAAATTTTCAAAATTTTTGCACAATTTGTCATTTGTTGATCCAAATATTATGTCATCCACATAAATTTGGACCAGCAATATATTTTTTCCATTAGTTTGGATGAAAAGAGTTTTATCCACATTTCCTCTCAAAAAGTTTTGTTGAATGAGGAAATTGCTTAACTTTTCATACCAAGCTCTTGGAGCTTGTTTCAAACCATAAAGGGCCTTAGTTAGCTTAAACACATGGTTAGGAAAATCTGGATTCTCAAATCCAGGTGTTTGGCTAACATACACCTCTTCATGGATGTCACCATTTAAAAAAGAACTTTTAACATCCATTTGGAATAGCCTAAAGTCCATGATACTAGCATAAGCAAGGAGTATCCTGATAGCCTCTAATCTAGCTACAGGGGCGTAGGTTTTGTCGAAGTCTATACCCTCCTCTTGGTTGTAACCCTTGGCCACTAACCTAGCTTTGTTTCTAGTTATGACACCATTCTTATCTATCTTGTTCCTAAACACCAACCTAGTTCCTATGATGTGCTGGTTTTCTGGTTTAGGTACTAGCTGCCACACTTTGTTCCTCTCAAATTGGTTCAACTCCTCTTGCATAGCAAGTATCCACTCACTATCTTGCAAGGCTTCCTTAATGTTTTTAGGCTCAATCTGAGATACAAAGGCTGTAAGGTTACAAAAGTGTCTAAGGTTCCTTCTAGTTGCCACTCCTTTTGAGATATCACCTATGATGTTATCTATGGGATGGTTTCTATTGAACTTCCACTCCTTAGTTAACTCATCTAATCTAATAGGTTCAACACAGTCACTGTTTGTTGGAGGTGTAGGTTCCTTTGGGTCTAAAGGTTCAGATTCTATAACTTCATCCAAAGAAGCTTCAACAATAGAAGGATTTTTGTTCAAGTTTTCTTTAAAAAGTTCATCAAATTTCACATGAACTGATTCTTCTATTGTCTTTGTTCTCTTGTTATAGATTCTATAGGCTTTGCTAGTTTGGGAATAACCTAGAAAGATACCCTCATCTGCCTTGGGATCAAACTTGCCTAGGTGTTCTTTGCCATTGTTCAAAACAAAGCACTTACAACCAAACACTCTAAAGTAGGAAATATTAGGCTTTCTACCCTTGTACAACTCATAAGGAGTCTTCCTAAGTATTGGCCTAATCAAAACCCTATTGACAACATGTGTGGCAGTGTTAATTGCATCAGCCCAGAAATACTTGGGAGTATTTGAATCTTTCAACATGGTCCTAGCTAACTCCTCTAAAGACCTATTCTTCCTCTCCACTACACCATTTTGTTGTGGTGTCCTAGGGACTGAGTACATATGATGAATGCCATTCTCTTCACAGTAAGAATCAAAAGAATCATTTTGGAATTCACCTCCATGATCACTTTTGATAGACATAATTTTCTGACTTGTTTCATTTTGAACTAAGTTTACAAACTTTTTGAAAACAGAAAATACTTCACTTTTATGAGTCAGAAAATAAGTCCATGTGAATCTAGAATAGTCATCAATTAACACTAATCCATACAGGTTACCTCTAAAACTTCTTACTTGGGATGGTCCAAACAAATCCATGTGGATAAGTTACAAAACTCTATTGGTTTTGACCATATCTATTGGGGGAAAAGAATACTTGACAAGCTTACTTTTCTCACAAGAATCACACAGCCTATCCTTAGAAAACTTTCTATTGGGAAGACCTATGACTAGCTGCTTGCTAACAAGTCTATTCAAATGATCAATGTGAATGTGTGCAATGCATTTATGCCATAACCATGTTTCATCAGCATTTGATAATAAGCAACAAACAGAATTAGCAGGCATAGCAGTCAAATCTAGCATATAAATGTTATTAACTCTATCACCTACCAATTTCATACTCTTATCATGCTTGTTTTCAATTATGCAAGAAAGTGGTGAAAAGCTTACTTGAAAACCATTGTCACATAGCTGACTTATACTTAGAAGGTTATGTTTCAGCCTTCCACATATAACACATTTTTAATTATTGCAGTTGATTCGCTACCAATGTTACCTTCACCGCATATCTTGCCATTGTTATTATCGCCGTACTTTACAAATCCACCTTCCTTTAGATTCAGGGACAGAAACATTGACTTGTCCCCTGTCATATGCTTTGAGCATCCACTATCAAGATACCATTGGTGTTTAGTGGATCTCAAGCATACCTGTAATAAAATTAGAAATTCAATTTAGGTCCCAATTTAAATTGGGTCCTGGGGGGTTAGTTTCAACATCTTTTGTCTTGATTTTCCAAATCTGTTTGCATCCTCTATTTGCTAGTCTTTTTAATTTTCAATTGTAAACAAAATGACCTTTTCTACAACAAAAATGACAAGTAACAACAGAGGATGCATACTGGTTTGGTTTGACAAAGACATTATGCAAGTGGCTAGGTTTTACAAAATTCTGGTTATGCTTAACATTACCATATCCTATGCCATATTTAGTCATTTTAGCATGCATATTCTGTTTAAAACCAAGTCCAGATTTAATGTTGACATTTCTCTGGTTGCTAAGAATATCATTCAGTTTATCCTTGCTACTAGAGAGTTTCAATAAATCAGATTTCAGTAATGCAACAAAATTTTCAAGCTCAATGCATTTGGCAGATTTATCATGCGAGTCCTTTTTCAATTGTTCACACAAGTCCTCAATCTTCCTATAATCAGTTTTCAGTTGATCATGCAACATACATTGTTGTTCAAGCATTTTCTTAGTACTAACTGCTTAACAGATTTAACATATTCATCATGCAGTTCATTAAATGCATCTTGCAGTTCATCAAAAGAAGGATTATATTGAGAACTTACCTCACTTTTTGATTCAGAATCCGTATTAGCCATGAAGCACAGATTTGCTTCTTCAGTTTCTGAAGATGTGGAGGATTCTTGATTGTCATTCCATGCAATGTATTCTTTTCTGTTTTTTTGAGCTGGTTCCTTGCCTTTGGTCTTAGACTTTCTGTTTTTGTTCTGCAGCTTGTAACAATCAGCCTTGATATGACCAGTTTTTCCACACTCATAGCATGTGATTGTCTTATTGTCATTATTCTTTGAGCTGGATTGTTTTCTGAATTTGTTGTCTTTCTTTTTCAGAAATTTCTTAAACTTCTTGACAAGTAATCCAAGTTCAGGTTCCTCATCATCTTCACTGCTTGATTCATCTGAACTGCTCTCAAGTTCAGATTTAGACTGCTGTGTTTGGGCTTTCAACGACAATCCTTTTCGTTTTCTGTCACCTTGCTCAGCTTCATTGAGTCTATGCAGTTCCATTTCATGCTCCCTCAGTTTTCCAAACAATGTAGCTATTGTCATGCTTCCTAGATCTTTCGATTCTGCAATGACAGTGATTTTTGGTTGCCATTCCCTAGTCAAACACCTCATTACCTTGCTGATTTGCTGATCATTATCAATCTCCTTGCCTAAGGCATTTAGGTTGTTGACTATGTGTGTAAACCGAGTCTGCATGTCATTCACTGATTCTTCTTTCTTCATGCTAAACAATTCGTATTCATGCATGAGGGTATTTATCCGAGCTCTCTTTACATCTTTGGTTCCTTCATGTGTCTGCTGAAGTGTGTCCCACATCTGTTTTGCTGTTTTGCAGTTTGAGACTCTGAAGAATTCATCATGACTCAAGGCTGCAGTGATAATGTTTTTGGCTTTGGCGTTGTACCCAACTTTCTTTTTGTCATCTTCAGTCCAATCACTTTTAGGCTTCAGGATTGCTGATTCACCTGTACCTGCTATGGCTGGCACAAACGGTCCATTTTCTACAGCATCTAGAATGTCAATACCACTAGCTTCAAGAAAAATTAACATGCGTTGTTTCCAATACATGTATGCGGCTCCGTTAAAAGCAGGAGGCCTAGCTAATGATGCACCTTCTCCTAAGAAATCAAAAGTCATGATCCTTTTTTGAGAAAAACAACTCTTTTAAAAAAAAGGCAGGCTCTGATACCAATTGTTGGGGGATAAGACCTCTGATTTGCGGAAGATTTATGCAGAATAATGTCTATTCTAACAATATGCGCAACAGTTTAATAAATTCGAAATTTACTAAACACAAGAATGAATAAGGTCCCTAATAAACAGTTCTAATGAATGTCAAACTGTATGGATCAAGATATATATGGAGTAATGCATCAGAAAACAATTAATAGCCAAGATGTTGATTTTCATGCAATTATGTTAAGACAATTAATCAAACAACTTCACTTAACATAGATTCTTTATCATGCATTCAATCAATATCATAAACGTAATAATTGTAGAAATTTCAACGAGATAAGGGAAAGAAGAGTGTACGCAGATTTTTATACTGGTTTAGTCGTCCCTTGACGACCTACATCCAGTCCCAAGATCCAACTAGATCTTAGCCTGTCCAATAGAACTTCTTAGAATCAGTTTACAGATTTTTACACAGCGCCTCGCACCAATCTTAAACTATTCTCCCTGTTCTATCTTTCCCTCCCTGAATTCCCAAGTTTAAGTCCCATAAACTTGACCAAGAATTCAGTCAAGCGTCTTCTTGTTGACAGCCCTCAACCCCGAAGAACACCATCAGTAAAAACTGGATTTTCTCAAAGTAATTTGGTTACAAAAAAATGTTTACAGAAATGAAACAGATCAATTATACAAAGTTCTTGATCTTCAATCTTCTCAAAGCAGTCTTTCTCAATTCAGTCTTTTTCAATCCTCATTGATCACAAACGTTGATTGTTCATGACTGAAAAAGATGTTCAAAGTAATGTCAGTTGAGAAAGAGTTAGTGGTAAAATGATTGTTATCATTAGTTGTGAAAGTTCTGTATGTATTATGTTCTTTTTGTTATTGTTGTTATTGAGAAGAAGTGTGTGAAAGAAGTTTATATAGTTTCTGGAAAAACAACGTACGAATCGATTTGGCAAATCAATTCATTAAAGTTATAAAGCACACTAATCGATGTAACCAATCGATTTTGCAAATCTTGTTTTTCTTGAATCTTGAAACTGCTTACACTAATCGATTTAACGAATCGATTATTTTAACTGAGTTCTTCAGACTTGGATGAATGTACTTAATTGAATCGATGTTCATAATCGACTTGGCGTGTTTTGTTCCAACAACGAGATCAAAACAATCGATGTACTTGATCGATTCAACCAATTCAGTCATCTCTGTTTCTAAAACTTTTTGCACCAATCGCTTTAGTCAATCGATTACACTGATTCCAGGGACACAGTGATTTTAAAAAGTCGACTTGCCTAACTGATTGTAAACTTAAGTCTGAAGCTTATTTCAACAGTTTGCTCGTTCAATCGCTTTACCACGTCGATTGATGCCAAACTTAATTCAACTGAAATAAAATAGTAGATTGTGCTAATCGACTGTGTATGTTCCAGACCAAGGTTATTTTGAAACTTATTTTAGTAAATCGATTTGCCTAACCGATTTAGTAATCATTGGTTTGGCTCTGGGACATTCACACTCGATTGTGTCAATCGATGTAGACAAACAAACAATAAAGAAGTGATTGAATTAATCGATTTTCCAAATCGATTAGCTTGCAAGGCATGCTACTGACTTGCGCATTTTAATTTCAGTAAGTGTACCAATCGATTTGTCTAATCGATGTAAGCAATCAGGTCAGTCCTGGTGATTTAAACAATCGATCTACCTAATCGATGTTTGGCAAACTAGCTCTCTGACTTGCACATTTTATTTTCTAATAAGTGTACCAATCGATTTGCATGATCGATTGATAGCCTGTTTGATTTTTCATAGAAGGTGCAAATCGATTTTGCCCATCGATTGATTAATCCTAGACTGGATAAAATCATTCAACCCCTGTAACAGAATCGATTTTTATAATCGATTTGCTTATGAATCTGCAAGCTTTTGTTGATTTCTTGAGTTCCAAGCAATTGTCTCAAGTTTGTAGGATTGAGTTGATGTTCCTGAAATTTTTTCTCAGTTCACAATGTCAGATTTATTTCAAGATGTATGTTTGTCAATAATATCAAAAACTAACATATTTCTAACAGCTTGATACTATGCCACCATCTTGGTGGATGGACAATTCAAATTGGCCTTGTCCTCATAGATCCCCTCAACTCAACCCGAGACACATATACGCGATAGTCGTTGTAAACGTGTGTTGTATGGTATTCTCGACATTTGGAGTGCTACCTCCATGTCACCTAGGAATTTCCCACCCGAATACCTCCAAGGTCTAACAATATTGCCTTATGGCTCAACAACAGACTGCCACGATCAGGCTCATTCAGTTGTACTTCCCTAAAATCACTAGGTTTGTAAGACCCTACCTATGTGATGACAAAATAATCTTCACTTCACAAATTCTCAATATTTATTTTCTCCCCTCGTTAGCTTAGACTACTCCAATAAAAGCATCATCTTTAGGAATCATCACTATCTCATTAATCATGGGTTACTTCAATATTCTCATCACAATATTCTAATATCATTAATCATACATAATCATGATCACCATATAAACTCATCACGATTTCATAATATCACTATCATCAATCAAACATCATCATTATCATCACATAAATATATGTCATACAATGCCTCCATATTTTACTATCACATCACATAAATTCTTCTAATCAAATATATGCACAAAATTTCATTCAACATCCAACAGCACAACAATATCAAATATCAAATATCACACAGTTATTCAAAATTAAATCAATCAACATCTTCTAAACATTTCTATTTAACATTTTAATCTCACAATCCCAATATTTTCACATCAATTAATTTATCTCTCAAAGGGCTGCTACTGTACGTAGCGAGTCCTAGATGAATTGTTGGGAAATACAGTTTTGCCGTTCATCTCACAATATATTATACTCATGAGTTCTTACGCTCTCTCACCCCTTACCTTATTTCGATGCTTTCACACACGAGTAGGATTCCACGAGAAAACAATATTTGTGCTTTGACTTTTTGTCCTTTAATCGATCTAACTCGACATTTTGTGGGTAAACGTCAAAAATAAATTATGAGAAAATACTCTTAACACTAAATTTTGAAATTCGGTCAAGGAAAATTACCGTAAATAAGAAAACCAATAAGTGGATAATATATCCACTTTTTACATCATCGTTTTGGCGTTGGTTTCACTCAAATCGGACTTACGGTGAAGAAGAACGATGCAAAATAAGGAATTTTATAAACGGAGAAGTCGGATATTTTATAGAGAAATTTGGATGATTGAAAATATGAGGAAGTATGTTTATTTGACTACCTAAATGAATAAAAAAAACATACTGAAATTTGGACGAGAACGGAGAAAAATTTCCGTAACAGTTATCGATCATCGGTGCCAATTTTCCTTTCTTTCTCAAGTTGCGGCTGCCCCTCTTTCTTTACTTACAGCTAGCCTCTCTTTGTGGTATATCTCCTTCTTTTACTTTTTAATTAAATTCTTTTTTGATTAATTAATTAATTAGAGTTTACTCTTGCATATGAGCTTAACCCATAAAACACATTTTATTACTTTCTTTTATTTATTTATTTATTTATTTTTTAGATAATAAAACAAACAATTACCAAAATTATTTTTTTGAACATAATTTAATTAATAAAGTTTAATAATATTTCAAAAATAATATTTTACAAAAATAAAATAATTAATCTTTTAAAATAAATAAATAATCAAAATCTTGCTATTCAAAATAATCCATATAATAATACTTATTTTTTCAAATACTCAAATTAAAATATATACGTCATTAGAGAACAGTCGAAATTATAAAATGAATAAATATGACATCAACACTTGATATTAATTACCAAATTTTAATAAATGTATATATAAAATCACAATATCATAACAAGTATATAAAATAAACGTAATCAAATACAATATCTATTCTATCTCAAGAAAATTATTTATAAAAAAATAACTAAAAATAGAAAACAGTTATAAATAATTGAAATATAACTATGTGCATTCTTAACATCAGTCAAGCGCATAGAAAAATATTACATTAATTGGATACACATATATAGACGTAAAATTGCATAAAATCTTTTTCTTTAAAATATTACACTAAAATACTATTATTTTTTAAAAATTATATCAAATAATAAAATAAAATATTTATTATTTATATCACTCATTTTATAATATTTATAAAACTAGCAAATCATAGAAAGCACCCATATAACGAAAATCATCCCAAAATTTATCAACATATATTATAAAATAATTTTAACATCAAATTAATTATTTAAAATTCTATTTCATTAAGAAAATATTTATTATAAAATTTGGGATAGTACATTATGTTCGAGAAAGGTTTGGGGACTCATGAGATTGTTGGAAACCAAGATTGATCTTGGTTTGTGACTGGAAAACAAAGATTGATCTTCGTATTCAATTTTTGTGTAAATCAAGTTAGTTGATTGTATGTAACCAACTAACTAACTAGTTAGTTACTAAGAAGTTAGTCAGAAACAATGTAATAAAGGCTATGTATAAATAACATACTCATATCAATAAACAATAAAACACAATATTCATTTCATTCATTTTCCTCTTGCTTAGTTTTCACTTTATGCTTGAAAATGCCAACAAGTGGTATCAAGAGCAAGGTTTCGATCCTAAAAGAGTGATAAACACAAGTGCAATGTGAGGATCAAACACGGGTGTAGTGAGGATGGGTTCAAGTGCAAATGGAAATTTTCCAGCCCAAATGCCACATTTCAATGGAAAAGATTGGGATAGATGGAGAGTGCAGATTCGAGCATTGTTTGGATTCCGAGAAGTGTTGGAAATCATAGAGAAAGGATTTAAAGATCTGGGAGCCAATCCAACAGAGGAACAGAGATCAAGATTCAAATAAAACAAAAAGAAATATTGCAAGACCATTTTTAATCTTCATCAATGTCTTGACACGACCAACTTTGACAAAATTTATGATGCATCAAGTGCAAAAGAAGCATGAGACATTTTGGAGAATTGTTATTCTGGTGGAACCAAGGTCAACAAAGTGAAATTGCAGATGGAGGAACAAGAGAAGGTTTCAGAATTGATTTCAAGATTGTGGAGCATCACGAATCAGATGGCAAGCTGTGGAGAGAAGGTGTCTGAACAGAAATTGTGTGAAAAGATCTTGAGATCATTGCATCCCAGGTTCGACTATGTTGTGTGTGCAAAAGAAGAATCTAAAAACATTTCTACATTAAGTCTTGAAGAGTTTCAGGGAACTCTAGAAGCTGATGTTGTATGACCTCAGTTTTATAGTGAAAATGCAGAATAATGCCTATTCTAACAATATGCGCAACAGTTTAATAAATTTGAAATTTACTAAACACAAGATTAAACAAGGTTCCTAATACTCAATCCTAATGAATATCAAACAATATGAATTATAGTATATATGGAGTAATGCATCAAAAACAATTATTATTCAAGATGTTGATTTTCATGCAATCATGTTAAGACAATTAATCATGCAAAGTCACTTAACACAGAATCTTTATCATGCATTCAATCAATATCAAAAACATAATAATTGCAGAAATTTAAACGAGATAAGGGAAAGAAAAGTGTACGCAGATTTTTATACTGGTTCAGCCGCCTCGTGACGGCCTACGTCCAGTCCTAAGATCGAACTTGATCTTAGCCTTTCCAATAGAACTTCTTTGAATCAGTTTACAGATTTTACACAGTGTCTCGCCTCAATCTTAAACTATTCTCCCTGTTCTATGTTTCCCTCTCTGAATTCCCGAGTGTAATCCCATAAACTCTACCAAGAATCCAGTCAAGTGTCTTCTTGTTGACAGCCCTCAACCCCGAAGAACACCACCAGTAATAACTGGATTTTCTCAGAATAGTTTGGTTACAGAAATTGATTTACAGAAATTGAAACAGATCAATTTTACAAAGTTCTTGATATTCCTTCTTCTCAAAGCAATCTTTCTCAATTCAGTCTTTTTCAATCCTTATTGATCACAAATGTAGATTGTTCATGGCTGAAAAAGATGTTCAAAGTAATATCAGTTGAGAAAGAGTTAGTGGTATATTGTGTATGTGTTCCAAAAAAATGATTCTGATTGTTAACACCTTATTGTTATGTTGTGAGAAGAAGAGAAAGAAAATAGTTTATATAGTTTCAGGAAAAACAACACATGAATCGATTTGGCCAATCAATTCATTTAAGTCATAAAGCATACTAATTGATTCATCAAATCGATTTCACGAATCATGTTTTTCTTGAATCTTGAAACTGCATAAACTAATCGATTATTTTAAATGAGTTCTTAAGACTTGGATGAATGTTCATATCTGAATCGATGTGCATAATCGACTTAGGGTGTTCTGTTCCAACAACGAGATCAAAACAATCGATGTACTCAATCAATTCAAATATTTACATAGTCCTTAAGTCATCTCTGTTTCTAAAACTTTTTGTACCAATCGCTTTAGTCAATCGATTTCACTGGTTCCAGGGACAAAGTGATTTTCATAAATCGATTCCCTAACCGATTTGACAAGTTACAGAGAGTTGACTTAAATCAACGTACTCGATGTATCTAATCGACTATGGACTTAAGTCTGAAGCACATTTCATCAGTTGGTTCATTCAATTGATTTACCAAGTCGATTGATGCAAAACTTATTTCAAAAGAAGTATATTAGTAGATTGTGCTAATCGACTGTGTATGTTCCAGACCAAGATTATTTTGAAACTTGTTTTAGTAAATCGATTTGCCTAACCGATTTATTAATTAATGGTTTGGCTCTGTGACATTCACAATCGATTGTGTCAATCGACTTCAACAATCCAAATATCCTTGTGATTGGAACAATCGATGTGCCACATCGATTAAGCCACAAATTAGCATGCCACTGACTTGCGCAATTATTTTCACTAAAATGACCAATCTATGTGTCTAATCGATTTTAGGCAATCAGTTTAGACTTATGATAAGAATAATCGATTTGCCAAATCGATTAGGCCACAAATCAGCATGCCACTGACTTGCGCAAATATTTTCAATAAAATTGCCAATCGATTTGCCTAATCGACTGTTCGCTCACTAAATTCACATTTACATACAACCCTGTTACAAAATCGATTTTACTAATCGATTTGCTTATGAATCTTCAAGCTTTTGTTGATTTCTTGAGTTCCAAGCAATTTTCTCAAGTTTGTAGGGTTGAGTTGTTGTCAGATTTATTTCATGAAGTATGTTTGTCAATAATATCAAAAACGAACATATGTCTAACAGAAGCAAGAGAGTTGAGAATGGATGAAAGAAGTGGGGGAAATTCTGCAAATTAGGCAATGGTAGCATATGCCAACAAGAAGGGAGATCATAAAAAGAAATGGAGGAAGAACAAATTCATGAAACCTGAAGACAAGTCTGAACCTTCTTCTAAAGGAAGAAATTTGAGTGGTATATCAAAAGGAAATTCAAGGAACTTTGACAAGAAGAAAGTGCAAGGTTACAACTATGAGAAGTTTGGACATTTTGTAGATGAATTTTGAGCTGGCAAAGGGAGGGAAGCAGAAGAAGAAACAAGAAGATGAAGCATGTGCTGCTCATGAATGTTCTTCGTCAGACTCAGATATAGTCTTGTTGTTGGCTACAACAAACGAAGAATGATCTTCGTTTTCAGCCACAGATGGATAACGATCTTCGTTTTCAGCAACAGTCTTGTCAATGGCCACCACAAACAAAGAATAATCTCCATCCCAGGTATGGTTCCTTGATACTGGTTGTTCCAATCACATGAAAAGTCATAAAGAATGGCTTGTAGATATTGATAAATCAAGAAGGAGTAAAATAAGGTTTGCTAATAATAGAACCTTGGAAGCTGGGGGAACAAGCAAATTGGTGATTAAAAGAAGAAATGGGAAGACAGTAATGATAGAGAATGTACTGCATGTGCTAGGAATGAAGAGCAATTTGCTAAGCATTGGGCAGCTGATTCAAAAGGGTTTTCAAGTGATTATGAAGAACGATGCCTTAGAAACGTATGATGGACAGAAAAAGATGATACTCAAGGCTCCTCTTTCAAAGAACACAACTTTTATCATCAACATACAAGCTGCTGATATCCAATGTTTGAGCGCAACAAGTTCAATTGATGAAAGCTGGTTGTGGCATTCAAAATTTGACCATCTTAACTTCAGAAGCTTGCATCAGCTACGAGTTAAGAAGATGGTGAATGGAATTCCTATGGTTGATGTCCCTGAGAAGGTGTGTGAAGTATGTATGGCAGATAAACAACCAAGAAATTCCTTCAAATCACAAGTGCAAGCAAGAGCGGAGAACGTTCTTGGAGTGATTCATAGTGACATATGTGGACCATTTGAAGTGCCATCATTAGGAGGTAATACGTACTTCCTAACTTTTGTTGATGAATTTAGTAGAATGTTGTGGATTTATTTGATTAAAACCAAAGATGAGGCCTTGAAACATTCAAAAATTTCAAAATAAAAATGGAGAAACAAAGTGGAGAATCCATCAAGGTGTTAAGAACAGATGGAGGGGGAGAATATACTTCACATGAATTCAAGGATTTTTGTATCAAGAGTTGAATTGATCATGAGGTAACAACTCCCTACACACCTCAACACAATGGAATAGCTGAAAGGAGAAATAGAACCATTCTAGACATGACTAGAAGTATGATAAAAGAGAAGGGACTGCCACTTAAGTTATGGGGAACAGTTGCATCAACTGTTGTCTATATTCTGAATAAATGTCGAACAAAGAAAAAGGAGAAAGTACCAGAGGAGACCTGGAGTGGAAGAAAGCCAGCAGTGGGGCATTTAAGAATATTCAGTGGTATATGTTTCTATCATGTACCAAACCAGAAGAGGAGAAAGTTGCAAGACAAAAGTGAAGTAATGGTCTTGGTAGGATATCATCCAACAGGTGCCTACAAACTGTATGATCCCATCAATGGCAAGGTGGTAGTTAGTAGGGATGTCAAGATTGCTGAACATGAGAGCTGGAACTGGAAACAAAAGCAAATTTCCAGCAACCAACAATAAGACTAGGAGCAAGTGACCAGCAGCACAAACCATCGATCACAAATTCCTTTTCAAATACAGAATCAACAGCATACAACTGGAAATAGAGATGAAAAGGGATTTGAATCGATCAGATTTCAAAGAAGAAGAAAACCACCAACTCATTTACAAGAATTTGAAGTGTACAATAACGGTGAGATTGACAGCAGTGGAGATTTAGTGCATTTTGCATTATTTGTTGTAGAACCATTAAATATTGAAGAGGCATTAGAGAAAGGACCCTAGAAGAAAGCGATTGTGGAAGAGGTCAATGCAATTGAGAAGAATCAAACATGGCACTTGACATATTTGCCTCCAAAACAGAAGCAGGTTGGAGTAAAGTGGGTCTACAAGTTGAAGCTGAATCCAAATGGAACAATTGCTAAGTACAAAGCAAGATTGGTTGCCAAGGGATTCCTGCAAAAAGTAGGCATAGACTACTCTGAAGCGTTTGCTCTAGTGGCCAAAATTGAGACAATCAGGCTTGAGATAGCACTAGCATGGGCTAGGGGCTGGCTTATGTGCCAGCTTGATGTAAAATCTGCATTTCTGAATGGATGGCTGGAAGAAGAGGTGTATGTCTCTCAACCACTAGGTTTTGCGATTAAGGGAAAGGAGGATAAAGTACTCCGATTGAGGAAAACTCTATACGGTTTGAAGCAAGCACCAAGAGCTTGGAACAAAAGAATTGATGCATTTCTAATTAGCATTGGATTCATCAAATGCACAATTGAATATGGAGTGTATGTAAAGCATTCCACACTGAATGGAGAGCCTGCAATGATCTTGTTGTGCCCATATGTTGATGACTTATTGGTGACTAGTAGCAGCAACAAAGCAATTACAAAATTCAAAGAAATCATTAAGGATGAGTTCCAAATGACAGACTTGGGGAAACTAAGCTACTTTTTGGGCATGGAGTTTGCTGAGATTGAGGAAGGGCTGCTGATGCATCA
Source organism: Cicer bijugum (assembly GCA_037974875.1). NCBI lineage: Eukaryota > Viridiplantae > Streptophyta > Magnoliopsida > Fabales > Fabaceae > Cicer > Cicer bijugum. The sequence continues at coordinate 1,094,258 of JBBPBT010000722.1, read as the reverse complement.
GAAGAAGTATGCTAGAGAAATTCTAAGAAGGTTCCATTTGGATGATTGCAACCCCACAACCATTCCAATGGAGATCAATGCAAAGCTGGAAATCAAAGTTGAAGAAGAGTTGACTGATTCGACCCTATTCAAACAAGTTGTTGGGTCACTAAGATAGTTGTGCAATACAAGGTCTGACATTTGCTATAGCTTGGGTCATGGCATTATTTTGGAAACATATTTGAACAATAAAAATGAAGACTCAGTGGGATATTCAAATTCAGATTGGTGTGGGGACAAGAATGATAGAAGGAGCACTTCAGGGTATGTGTTCAAATTCATGAAATCACCAATATCCTAGAGCTCAAAGAAATAGTCCGTGATAGCAATGTCATCATGTGAAGCTGAGTATATTGTTGGTAGCTATGTAGCCTGCCAAGCATTATGGTTGCAATCATTAATAATACAGTTGAAGATCGAAATTTGCAAGCCAATTCCATTGCTGATTGATAATATTTCAGCAATAAATCTGGCAAAAAACCCTGTGTCTCATGGAAAAAGCAAACACATTGAGACAAGGTTTCATTTCTTAAGAGATCAAGTTGGAGGAAATAAATTGAAGCTCATTTATTGTCAAACTGAGGTTCAACTGGCAAATATAATGACCAAGACATTGAGGACAAGTAGATTTGAAGAGTTGAGAAGATTGTTAAGTATAAATGCACTTAGAAACTTGAATTAAGGGAAAGTGTTGGAAACCAAGATTGATCTTGGTTTGTGACTGAAAAACGATGATTGATTTTTGTATTCAGTATTTGTGTAATTCAAGTTAGTTGATTGTATATAACCAACTAACTAACTAACCACTTTGTTAGTTAGTTAGTTAGTAAGAAGTTAGTTAGAAACAATGTAATAGAGGCTATGTATAAATAGCATACTCATATCAATAAACAATAACACACAATATTCATTTCATTGATTTTCCTCTTGCTCAATTTTCACTTTTAGTTTGAAAATGCCAACAAGGATTTGTTGGAATTCAATTATGAGTGGTTAGTTCCACATTGACTCATTCCGGATGTTGCGCCCCCATGAACTCTCCAACAAGTGGTATTAGAGCCTGGTTTGGCCTTGGTGGGGGAGCAAAAAGCACTTGGATCAAGTGGATCAAGAGCAAAAAGGACTTGGATGAAGTCCAATGGTGGGAACTCATAATTGAGGGGGAGATTTGTTGGAATTCAATTATGAGTTGTTAGTCCCACATTGACTAAGAATGAAGGCTATATTGAATATATATATAAGAAGAATGACCCATGAACCTAATTCCTTAAGGTTTTGCGTTGAGATGCGGTGTCTAAGTCTCTTAAGAATCAATGATGTTTAGCCCATTTCGGATGTCGCGCTCCCATGGACTCCCAACAGAGATGGAACATCGAAATTAAGGTTTGGTAAAGAAAACCAGTTATTAGGTGAAGAAACTACTTCGCAGAGAGGGTTTGGGAGAGTTCACAAATAAAGTGAAGAAATTAGTTCGCATAGAGGGTTTGGTGAATAAAACCAATTACATGCATAAAATTAAAAGTGAGACTTTAAAAAGTAGAAACTTTATGAGATCCTATGACATTGCTTTTTTGATAAGCGCGTTAAAATAAACTATGACAACACTTATAACAAAAACGCTTTAAATATTATGATCATATGTCAGCACTTTTATAAAAAACATTGTTAAAGGCTTTGTTATTAGTACATATGACATTGCTTTTCAAAAAAACATTGTCTAAGACTCCGTGTATTTTTAAAACATAATACAACAATGTTTTTATTTAACAATCGCTATTAAAGATGTGCTATAAAATCCATATTTTGGTATAGTGTGCTCATCATGTTTTCATGGAACCCTTACTTCGGATTGTATTTAGTTTATTGTCAAACAATGTTTTAAACTCATTGACCAAAGTTAACCTTATGAAGTTATGCCCAGGGAACCAGTTTAATATAAGTGGAAGTATGCATTTCGATGTTTCATGGGTGATTTGAAGCGATTAATAAAAAATAAGACTAAGGTAGAACGGGTTGGAATACAGTTGCATAAATGTCAATATTATATTTTTCACCCAACCTTTGCGACGTTGGTTTAGCCTTATAGCTAATCCTATTTGTTGCAATAAGTCTTTATTCTATTTTATTGTTAATGTCGCGTTGAATCAATAAATTGAACGATTATGTATTTTTGTATAATTAAATTAGATATCTTTTATTTGCAGCTATAGATATTAATTTTTTAAGTTGAATACAAAAATAAAAAATGTAACATTTAATTATGTAAACAATGTCTCCAATTAAATTACACGTTAACGCTATTTTAATTTGTTAAGTTAGCTTCTAAAATATATCAACAAATTTCCATATGGCTAAATATGGTTTCCAATAATCATATATACAAATAATATCCAATTTTAAATTAATGTAAATTTTAATTTTACTCTATCAATAATAGTTAATGTATCTTTTTGGTCCTAAAATGTGGTGTTGAATTAATAGAAAAGACTAACATGTGTGGAGAGCCAATGATAATAAGGGACAACACATATAACTTAGATTGAGACATTGCAAACCCATTTGGGCTCAAAACTAGTATAGAATATGATTATTCTTTATATGTAATGTAGAAACATTAAAACAACTTATGAAAATGGTTTCAAATTTCTTAACCTTACTAATGTTGTTCCTTGCTCCTCTTATCCTTGTTTCACAAGGACTTGCTGATGTAATCCCACAAATCTCCAAGACACCAATTCCTAAACCACCTAATTACGACAAAAAAGGACAACTCTCTCCACCAAGACGCTCTCCCCCTCCATGGCATCCCTCTCCATGGCATCTCTCTCCACCAAGACGTAATAGGGGCTCTCCCCCTCCATGGCATCCCTCTCCATGGCATCTCTCTCCACCAAGACGTAATAGGAACTCTCCCCCTCCATGGCATCCCTCTCCATGGCATCTCTCTCCACCAAGACGTAATAGGCACTCT
>JBBPBT010000722.1:1072080-1090996 GCA_037974875.1 Cicer bijugum | reverse complement strand
CACCAAGACGTAATAGGGGCTCTCCCCCTCCATGGCATCCCTCTCCATGGCATCTCTCTCCACCAAGACATAATAGTCACTCTCCCCCTCCATGGCATCCCTCTCCATGGCATCCCTCTCCACCAAGACGTAATAGGCGCTCTCCCCCACCATGACATCCCCCTCCACCAAGACGTAATACACGTTTTTTTACCGGACATTAAAATCCCCCAAATGTCAAATCCATTTCTAAATTATCCATGCAACAAAACATATTAATATCTATTTAATGAGAGGAACAAGTTACCAATGTGTCATGAATGAAATCATGATTAAAAAATTATGTTTATTAATAATATTATTCCTATTTTAAAACCTATATCAATATATCAAATAGGCTATCACTCAATGGTCGTTCCATATTCAATAGCAATTCATTATTCTCTCTGTCCTTTTCTTCTCCCGTTCTTTTCAAGTTCAATCGTTCATATTATTATTTAATTATTATACTATGAAAGATTTCCATATTTACTACTTCAAAATCTTAATTTTTTTTTTTATTTTATCTTTGTATTCCTTAAATAAAGTTAGCCTTTGTAAAATCTCTTAAAACTTTTCTAGAAACTCCATTCAAGCTGTTCTAGTTTTAGGTTTTATAAATAAAAATTAATCATAAATCAAACCAGTATATGTGAGTTTGTAAAAAAATAGTAAAAAAAATGCATAAAATAGGTGCAGTCCCTTTAGAAGTGTTTTAGAGTTGATAATAATATTAATTATATTATTACTGAATATGTCCAAGTTTTTTTGAGAGAATTTGTTTGAGAGGTAATAATGGGTGTGTTTGTTTCATGAAAAAAAAAATCTATTCTTTGAAATCAAAAATCATATTTTAGGGTTTAAATGGTGTTTGTTTCAGAATTTTTTAAAATCACTTTGGTATGTGGAGAGCATCATGTAAATTTGTATGGGTAGAGCATCATGTAAATTAGTATGGATAGAGCATCATGTAGCTTGATATGTGTATATGGACTAATTATAGAATCATTTTTTTTCTTGAAAAGTTGTTGCTTTGGTTAGGTATTATTTTATTAGATTTGATTATAATTTGATTAGTTTTTTTTTTTGTATATAAAGTACTAGTTTAGCATATTTAAAAAAACATAAAATATAATATTTAAATGTTTTAATGTGAATAAGACTTTTAAATTGGCTTTTATGTCAGGTCAGACTTTTAAAAAGGATAGAGCAGACTGAAAAAAAAGTCTATGATAGGTCATACTTAGGCCTAAAGAATTAATTGTAGGCCAAACTCAGGCATTTCAAAGTCTGACTTGAACTGACTTATTCCTACTCCTCATGATTAGTAACTCATATTTTAACTTATGTATTTTCTTGTTCTCTGTTTAAACATGTAGATTTTGTAATATTGATATGGTAATAAAGCATATCAGTATCGCTTGTAAAATAGAAGTAGATTTTTGAAATCCAAGGTAGCCAAAATTTTAATACTATCCTTTGTTCCACTGTAAGCATCACTTTTGCAAAAACAAAATTAATTGAAAATAAATATCACTTTAAATTTTAAATATGATATTAATCACTGTAGTCCGAATCATACTCTAATTAATAGTATGTGCTCCACACTCAAGTAATATATATACTTTGTATTTATGATAATGGTCAACGCATCAATGCATGAAGAGGATAATCTAGTGTCGCACACGGGTCAAATACAAGTGATAAAATGTAGATAAATGTAACAATTCAAGTTGTTTGTATGGACTAATGATACGATAATATCAGCCAAATTGAAAGTCATATTTAAAAAAGGGGTTTTTAGAATTTTTGTTCGAACAAATTAAAAAAATTATTAATCCAATAATTCGAGAGTTTCAAACTTATCATAGATTCTACCAACGGATTTAATTTCTAAATTGTGACTCTATTTCTTATTTGACTATAGAATTGATCAAACAAGCGTAATCAATCCTATGTGAATTCAATTTTGTAACACCCCGTTTTTCAAAGCGAGGGTGTATTATTTTTTTTTCAGAAGAAATTAAAATAAAACAAAGAAATAAATAAGGAAATACCTTTGGATAAATATTAAGTCATTACAATTTATAAGCAGCGGAATAATTTTTTGAAATATGAATCCAAAATATTTACAAATCAAAAAGTGGTACATGGAATCCATTAACATAAGATGTCATGCTGACAATATTAGTAAAGATACAATTTTCCAATTTAAAATAAACGCAATTCAAAATAAAGACATATGTTCCCTCTATGTCAACCTAATCTGATCATTCTACCAAAAACTATACACCTTGAGTGATCTCCACGCGCCCCGTAAGATTCTCCTAATGTAGCTCTAGTCAAGCATTCCCATCTACATTTCCATCCGTTGGGTACAAACCGGTAGGATTGTCCTGGCTCTCATTTGAGGGCAAAGCCCAGATTTCCATAATAGTTGTAAAGGGTCACCAACCGAAATTAACAGTTAACACATAACATTTAGGTTTTTCAATGCACAAAATAACCTTTCAACCTAGCATGCACCTTAAAAGGGTTTTCCATATGCTAAAAGTTCATATAATGCTTGCCAAATCAAAATGAAATCAAAATAAGTCTTAAATCAATCAAGTAATAAACAACTGGCCAATCCATTGATGAACCAATTGAGCAATCGATTATCTAACTCAAAATAAGAATTTCTACTGAGCCAATCGATTTACAAATCGATTTCCTGAAGGTTTTTAGTGAAATTTGAACTCTGGGCTTAATTCAATCGATTGGGAAATCGATTGAATGAATAATTGAGCCCCTGTATTAAAGCCAATCGATTTCCAAATTGATTTTGTCAGTTTTGCTGAGTTCCTGTATGGCCAAATCGATTTTGTCTGTTTTGCTAAGTTCCTGTATGGCCAAATCGATTTCCAAATCGATTTCTTAAATGGTTTTGAAAAACATATTTTAAAATCGATTGGCAAATCGATTTTGTCAAATTAGCGAAGTCCCTGTAACTCATCCAATCGATTGGGAAATCGATTTCCCTGCATATTCTTCCAAAAATATGTAAACTAACTCAATCACATTCATACACAACTCCAAACTTAACACTTATTGGATTAAAATTATTTTTCAGAAAATAATTCATTTACATTACGAAGGATTTAATATAGGGCAATTTTGTTAAAAATATCTCGGGTTGCTGAAAATTGTACCGGTCAATTGAGTTGCGACGAGAGTAGATATTTTTATTAAATTAGATTGAGATGAGAGTGAAGTGATGGATGTGAGAGTTGTTAGATATTTATTGGGTTAGTTTTAATTATAATATATATATATGTATATTTGAAAATATATTATAAGTAATATATATGTATATAGTATGTAATATATATATGTATATATATGGAAAGCTAGAAAAGGAAAAAGGCAGAGAACAACGTAAACAGAGGAAGCTTTCCATCGCAAACCGGCCCTTCTTCCTTCTTTCTCTTCCATTTCTTTTTCGTTCTTTGGCTTCAAGAATAGAAACCCAAGTATTAGTGGGTGATAGGACAAGGATTTCTCAGCTCCATACTTCCTCGTTGATTAGAAAACGAAGAAAAACGGTATTAGGGATTTCAAAACCGTCAAAAACAAACCTTCCCATTTCATCTAGATCTAAGCTTCGTTTCGCAAAGAGATAGAAGGGAAAGTTGTTCACCGCTACGCTACGGTGCTAAGGGACCAACTTTGGAAGCGACGTTGCAAGCGGAGATTTTACCGGATTTACTCGCAGTACCGTAATCGCACGTTAAAGCTAACGTGAAGGTAAGGGCTCCTTCTATACTTTTAGTTTGCATTTAGGGACTTATCTGTGGTTGTGTGGAAAAGAATTTTGTTTGGGTTAAAGTAATGTTTCGTGAAACATGAATTTAAACTCATTTATGTATGATTTTGAATAAATGAAACTTGTTGCGTTTGAGTGGTGGGTTGTGTTGATTTGTGTTCGTTTTATTTGACGTGCTCTTAATTAATACTGATGAAATTTGATATGTGTATGTTGGATTTTGTGGAGAAATGAATTGATTTATTTTGGTGTGAGTTGTGGATTGGATTTGATAATATGTTTGAGTTTGTTTTGTGTGGTATTTGAAAAACATTACGTTAAACGAGTATTAAGAATGGGGAATCTCTTAATGTTTTGTTTACTTAATGTGTGTTTGTGAAAATCGTTTAAGTTAAATGAGTATTAAGAATAGGGAATCTCCTAATGTCTTGTTTACTTATTGTTTGTTTTGGAAAATCGTTTAAGTTAAATGAGTATTAAGAATGGGGAATCTCTTAATGTCTTGTTTACTTAATGTTTGCTTTAGAAAATCGTTTAAGATAAATGAGTATTAAGAATGGGGAATTGAAGTGTAGTATGACCTCAGTTTAGCAGAAAATTGTAAAGTATAATGCCTATTCTAACAATACTCTAAACAGATTACCAAATTCAAAATTTGTTAAACAAAAGATTAATCAAGGTCCCAAAGAATCAATCCTAAAGAAAATCGACAATAACAATTATTGTTAAATGGAGAGTGCAGCAGATACAATTTATATTCAAGATATTGATTCACATACAAACATGCTAAGATAACCATTCATGTAATGTCAATTGACACAGAATTTTATTATTGCATACAATCAATATCAATCAAATAAGCAATGCAGAAATAAAAGAGATAAGGGAAGGAAAATATACACAGCGATATTTATACTGGTTCAGCCGCCTGTTAGACGGCCTACGTCCAGTCCTAAGATCAAACGAATCTTAGTCTTTTCAATAGAATCTTGTAAGACCCATAATTTTTAAGTGTACTTTATGTATTTTGGTGTATTTTCGGTATTGAACTCAGAGGCTTTTTAACCAAAGTTATTAATATTTTGGAGTTTATATGACCAAGAAGATATTTTAATGACCGATTAGAATTACTCGTCGATAAATAAATTAAATTAACTGCGATGAATTTTTTGCAAAGAGTTTAATGCGTTATGGGTGAAAGGGTAATTTAATAAATATCTAAAGATTTAAAGATATTTGTTAATTATTATTTATATATATATATATATGTTAATATATAAAGAAAACGAAAGGAAGGAAATAGAAAGAAAAGAAATAGAAAGGAAAGAAAAAGGAAGAAAGGAAGAGCAAAGGAAAGAAAACAGAGAAAACTCCATCTTCTCCTCTGCCTCGCGAAAACCATTTTTTCTCCCTTCCTCCATTGTTGCTCGTTTTTGCTTTCTTTTCTTTCCTTAGAGTTCGAAATTGATAGTGGATGATAGGACAAGGATTTCTCAACTTCACTCTTCACCTTTGATTCGAAAATGAAGAAAAATGGTATTAGGGATTCAAACTCAAATCTCTCCGTTTCATCTAGATCTAAGCCTCCTTTCAAGAAGTGATAGAAGGGAAGGTTGCTCACCTCCGTGCTACGGTGCTAGTGGACCAACTTTGGAAGCGGCGTTGCGAGCAGAGATTTTACCGGATTTGCTCACGGTACCGTAATCGAACGTAAAAGCTAAAGTGAAGGTAAGGGCTCCTTCCAAACTTTTAGTTTGCATTTAGGGCCTTATCTGTGGTTGTGTGGAAAAGGATTTGGTTAGGGTTAAAGTGTTGATTCGGAGGAAAATGAATCTAACATTTTATAGGTAAAATCTTAGAGTTAGGTTTTGGTTTTATTGATGAATGTTTCATGGAAAATGAATTTACCTCATTTATGTATGATTTTGAGTAAATGAAACTTGTGTGTTTGAGTGGTGGATTGTGTTGATTTGTGTTCGTTGTTTTGACGTGTTCTTAATTGATACTGATGAAATTTGAGATGTGTTTTGTGTGGTTTGTGTGGAAAATGATTTGGTGCGAATTATGGATTGAATGTGAAAGTTTGTTTTGTGTGGAATGTGAAAACCATTAAGTTAAACGAGTATTAAGAATGGGGAATCTCTTAATGTCTCATTTACTTAATGTGAGTTTGTGAAAATCGTTTAAGTTAACTGGGCGTTAAGAATGGGGAATCTCTTAATGTCTTAGTTACTTAAGGTCGTTTTGAAAATCGTTTAAGTTAACTAGGCGTTAAGAATGGGGAATCTCTTAATGTCTTAGTTACTTAATGTTGTTTGAAAATCGATTAAGTTAACTGGGCGTTAAGAATGGGGAATCTCTTAATATCTTGGTTACTTAATGTTTGTGTTTGAAAAATCATTTCAGTGAAATGAGTATTAAGAATGGGGAATCTCTTAATGACTTGTTTACTGAATGTTTTGTTGTGGAAATCGTTTAAGTCAAAAGTATATTAAGAATGGGGAATCTCTTAATATGTCTGTTTGCTTAATGTTTTGGTGTGAAAATTGGTTAAGTAAATGAGTATTAAAAATGGGGAATCTTTTAATATCTGCATTTACTTAACGATTGTTGCGATTGGAGTTAGTGTATGCTCATGCATTTCATTTGGCAAATTATGCTGACCCGTGATAGGTGGCACCTCGGTAAACTGTACTGACCCGTGATAGGTGGTACGTTTACGATTTACTTTTTGGTAAGTTGTGCTGACCCGTGATAGGTGGCACCTCAGTAAGTAGTACTTTGGCCTGTGATAGGCGGTACACTTACGACTTACGTTTTTCTTTTGGTAAATCGTGCTGACCCGTGATAGGTGGCACCTCGGTAAACAGTACTGACCCGTGATAGGTGGTACGTTTACGGTTTACGTTTTTTAGTAAATCGTGCTGACCCGTGATAGGTGGCACCTCGGTAATTGGTACTTTGGCCTGCGATAGGCGGTACAATTATGATTTACGGCCCTTCGAGGAGGGTTTTGGTTTGGAATTCCGAGTCCATGCATTTTGGCATATATGCATTGCATTAGGGTGCTTGGCACACGAGTCGTGTTTGATGCGAATTCATGAATGTGATGATATTACTAAGTGCTATGTTTTGAAACTATGTGTAAGTGTGTTTGATTCAAATTGTGATTGTGTTGATTGTTCTAAGAATTATGTTTTGGAATTGTGTGATAGTATGTTAGATTGTAAAACGTTTTCGAAACTCATAATGTCGTGGTGATTGTATGGGTATTGCTAAGTGTTAAGGTTTGGAGTGGCGCTTGAATGTGATTGAGTTAGTTTATGTACTTTTGAAAGAATATACAGGGAAATCGATTTACCCAATCGATTTGATGAGTTACAGGGGCTCTGTCTTTCACGAAATCGATTTACCCAATCAATTTTGTAATATGTTTTTTTAAAATCATTTAAGAAATCGATTTGGTAAATCGATTGGAATCAATTGGATTCAATAGATGGGCTTTGTCTTTCCAAAAATTGATTTGCTCAATCGATTGGATTCAATACAGGGGCTCTGTCTTTCAGGAAATCGATTTACCCATTCGATTGATTTAAGCCTAGAGTTCAGTTTTCACTAAAAATTTCAGGAAATTGATTTCCCCGATCGATTGGCTTAGTGGAAAATCTTATTTTGAGTTAGATAATTGATTGCTCATTTGATTTATCAATGTTTTGGTGAGTTACGTATTACTTAATGGATTGAGAACTTTCTTTTGATTTCATTTACATTTGGCAAGCATTACATGAACTTTTAGCATATGGAAAATCCTTCTAAGATGCATGATAAGTTGAAAAGGTTATTTGTGCATTTAAAAGCTTAAATGTTATGTGTTAACTGTTAATTTCGGTTGGTGACCCTTTACAACTATTGTGAAAATCTGGGCTTTGCCCTCAGATGAGAGTCAGGATGATCCCACTGGTTCATACCCTCCGGATGGGAATGTGGATGGGAGTGCTTGATTGGAGCTACGATAGGAGAATCTCACGGGGCGCGTGGAGATTACTCAAGGCGTATAGTTTTTTGTTATGTATAGAATGATCAGACTAGGTTGTCACTCAGGACACATATGTCTTTCTTTTGGGCTACTTTTATATTAAATTGGAAGGATGTACATGTACTAATGTTGACATCAGGACATGCTTTGGATTTATGTTTTGAGAAACTTTTCCGCTGTTTGTAAATTATAATGACTCAATTATTTATCTAAAGGTTTTCCCTTATTTAATTCTCTGTTGTATTTTAATTTCTTTTAAAAAAAAAATACACCCTCGCTATGAAAAATGGGGTGTTACATTGTGGTATCAGAGCTTTGGTTTGGTTTTCTTTGGGGGCTGTGGAACCTTTAGTTCTAGATGGTAGGTTAGGAGTTGTTGTCTGATCATGTGTCGGTTTAGGTGGTTTGAGTTGTCAAGTTCAGTATAATTATTATGTGCTGATGTGGTCGGAAGTTATTTTTGGAATTATTGAAGTAGTGTTAAGACTCTACTTGATGATGGTTTTATAGGAAAACCATGCCGCCAAGGAGGGATGACGTTCCGAGAGCCAATGCCAATAGGGGTGATCGAATGGTGGAGGCTATGAATAACATGGCTGCTTCTGTTGCTGCACAGACTACTGCCAAGACTCAACGTGACCTCGAAAAGAGGGAAAGAGAGATTCGTGCTGCGGAGTCAAGAGGGTTAGAAGACTTCCGTCGTTATAATGCTCCCAAGTTTAAGGGGGATGAGAACTCGGAGAAAGCGGATCAGTGGATCCAAGAAGTGGATAAGATCTTCAAAATGATTAATTGTCAGGCGGCAGTGAAAGTCAACTATGCCACTTACATGCTATTGGGGGATGCTGAGTACTGGTGGAGGAGTGCAAGATTGTAGATGAGATCGGCTCACGAGGAGGTGAACTGGGAATCATTCAAAAGGAGTTTTTAGACAAATACTTCCCGATGAGCACTAGGACTAAGCTGGGTGATGATTTCCTGAAACTGCATCAGGGGAACATGATCGTGGGCGAATATGCCGCTAAGTTTGAATCACTATCGAGGCATTTCAGGTTTTTCCGTGAAGAGATTGATGAACCATTCATGTGTCATCGTTTAAAAGACGGGCTAAAGTATGAGATTCAAGACTCGGTCTTGCCCTTGGGAATTCAACGTTTCCAAGTTCTCGTGGAAAAATGTAGGGAAGTTGAGGATATGAAGAACAAGAGAGCTAGCCGAGGAGGACATTTTAATGCAGGAGTGCCCAGTCGGGTGAATTATCAGAACAACAAAGGGAAGCAAGTTGGAAAACCTTATGATCGACCACGAACTAACAACAGTGGGCAGAATCGCCCCGGGAATCAGAATTTTGGAAGACAATTGGGACAAGTGCTTCGATGTTTCTGATGTGGGGAAGAGGGACATTATGCTAGTACTTGTACCTCTAATGTTCTCACCTGTTACAATTGTCGGAAGCCAGGACACATGGCAAGAGATTGCACGGCTCCAAAGGTGGAACCAGTTGTGAATGTAGCTAGGGCTACCCGTCCTACTGCTAGAGGACGCATTTATTGTGTGAGTGCTGAAGAGGGGAATCCATCTGATAATCTGATTCAACGTGACTGTGAGATTGCAGGTAACACTTTAACTGCACTTTTTGATTCGGGGGCAACCCATTCCTTCATTGCTATGGATTGTGTGAATCGTTTGAAGTTATTTGTGTCTACTTTACCTTTTGATTTGGTTGTCTCAACACCTACAAAGACTTTGACAGTAAATTCTGCATGTTTACATTGTCAAATAACTATTCAGAATAGGGATTTCTTGGTTAATTTGATTTGTTTACCTCTACAATCACTCGAGGTCATTCTCGGTATGGATTGGATGTCTTACCATTATGTGATTTTGGATTGTGCTCGTAAATTGGTTCTTTTCCCGAACCAGGAGTTGTTAAGTATTTAGCCGCTAACAAACTCCGAGTGTCGCTAAGTGAAGGGAATCATGAGTTTTTGTCTCTGGCTCATGTGGAGGCAAAGATAAATGTGAACATAGAAGATGTGATGCTTGTCAATGAGTTCCGGGATGTATTTCCAACGGAAATTCCAGGATTGCCACCGGTAAGAGAAGTGGAATTTTTCTTTGATTTACACCCAGGAACGGGACCAATTTCGATTGCGCCGTACCGTATGTCACCATTGGAACTAAATGAGCTCAAAGGCCAAATTGAAGATTTGTTGAAGAGGAACTTTATTAGACCAAGTGTATCGCCATGGGGAGCTCCAGTTTTACTAGTTAAGAAGAAGGACGGAAGCTCGCGGTTATGTGTGGATTATAGACAGCTTAATAAGGCAACTATTAAGAATCGTTATCATTTGCCACGCATCGATGATTTAATGGATCAATTGAGAGGGGCCGCGATATTTTCGAAGATTGACTTGAAGTCGGGTTACCATCAGATTCGAGTAAGGGAAGGAGATATTTAGAAAACCGCTTTCAGAACCCGTTAATGGCATTATGAATATCTGGTTATGCCGTTTGGAGTTACCAATGCACCAGCAATTTTCATGGACTACATGAACAGAATCTTTAGTCCATTCCTTGATAAAATTGTTGTGGTGTTCATTGATGATATTTTAATTTATTCAAAAACTGAAGAAGAGCATGGAGAACATTTACGTCAAGTTCTTGAGATTTTACACGAGAAGCAATTGTATGCCAATTTGTCAAAGTGTGAATTTTGGCTAGAGAAAGTGAATTTCTTAGGACATGTGATAACCAAGGAAGGAATCGTTGTAGATTCGGCTAAGATTGAGGCGGTTCTTGCTTGGAAACAGCCTCAGACTGTCATGGACATACGAAGTTTTGTAGGACTGGCAGGGTACTACAGGAGGTTTATTGAAGGTTTTGCTAAGATTGTGACCCCATTGACACAACTTACCAGGAAGGATCAACCTTTCGCATGGACGGAGAAGTGTGAGGAAAATTTTAAGTTACTGAAGACGAAACTGACGACCTCACCAGTGTTGGTGTTACCGCAATCAGATGAACCCTATGAAGTTTATTGTGATGCGTCTCACCAAGGGTTGGGATGTGTTCTGATGCAACACAAGAAAGCTGTAGCTTATGCCTCCAGGCAGTTGAAGATTCATGAGAGAAACTATCCTACTCATGATTTGGAGCTAGCTGCGGTTGTTTTTGCATTGAAGATCTGGAGGCACTACTTATATGGGTGCACGTTCACCGTGTTCAGTGACCATAAGAGTTTGAAATATTTGTTTGATCAGAAGGAATTGAACATGCGTCAAAGAAGATGGATGGAGACTCTCAAGGATTTTGATTTCACCCTGCAGTACCACCCTGGGAAGGCCAATGTAGTGGCTGATGTGTTGAGTAGAAGAAGTGTATCGGTATCTTCAACAATTATGGCTAGACAACAAGAGTTGTGGGAAGCTTTTAGAGACCTACACTTGAACGTAGAGTCTGCACCGGGAATTTTGAGACTCGGAATGATTAAGATTTTGAGTGGACTACTTGAAGACATTGCACATTCTCAAGATGACGTCTTAATTCAGGAGAAAAGGAACCTAATAGTGCAAGGGAAGACAACAGAGTTCAAAATTGGAGCAGATAATATTCTACGATGTAATGGTAGGATTTGTGTACCAGAAATTACGGATATGAGGAAAACAATTCAAGAAGAGGCTCATAAGAGCAAGTTGAGTATTCATCCTGGAGCAACAAAGATGTATCAGGATTTGAGACAGAATTATTGGTGGCCAGGAATGAAGAAACATGTAGCGGAGTATGTATCGACTTGTCTAACTTGTCAGAAAGCGAAGGTGGAACATCAGCGACCTGCTGGGATGTTGCAACCTTTGGATATACCTGAATGGAAGTGGGACAGCATTTCTATGGATTTCATAACTGGATTGCCTAAAACAAGGAGAAAGAATGATTCTATATGGGTGATAGTGGATCGATTGACTAAATCCACATACTTTTTGCCAGTAAAGACCACCTATAAGGTAGATCAGTTAACAGAGATTTACATTGTTGAAATTGTGAGGTTACACGGAGTACCATCGAGTATCGTATCAGACCGTGATCTGAAGTTCACATCACATTTTTGGGGAGCATTGCACGAAGCGTTGTGAATAAAACTACGATTGAGTTCAGCTTACCATCCCCAAACGGACGGACAGACTGAAAGGACGAATCAGTCCCTTGAAGATCTATTGAGAGCATGTGTGTTAGATGATAGAGGGAGTTGGGATGATGTACTTCCATTGATTGAGTTCACCTACAATAATAGTTTCCACGCAAGTATTGGAATGGCACCATATGAGGCCTTATATGGGCGCAAGTGTCAAAAGCCCTTGTGTTGGTATAAGGACGGTGAAAATATGATTGTCGGACTAGAGATGGTGCAACAGACTATAGCTAAGGTAAGGAAGATCAAGGAGAAAATGAAGACTTCACAGGATCATCAGAAGAGTTATGCGGACAAGCGTCGCAGACTTTTGGAATGCGAACAGGGTGACCATGTATTTCTAAGAGTCACACCTACTACTGGAGTTGGTAGAGCATTGAAATTGAAGAAGTTGACTCCGAAATTCATTGGACCATACCAGATTTCTGCACGAATTGGGCCTGTTGCTTATCAGATTGCATTACCTCCAATACTGTCCAATATTCATGACGTATTCCATGTGTCACAGTTGAGGAAATATCTTGCAGATCCATCTCATGTGATCGAACCAGACACAATCCAGCTAAAGGATAATTTGTCTTTGAAGCACCACCTGTGAGAATTGATGACAGAAAGATTAATCGATTGAGGACCAAGGATGTTTCGTTGGTTAAAGTGATTTGGAACCCAATTACTGGAGACGCGACCTGGGAACTGGAGAGCAAGATGAGAGAACAACACCCAGAGTTATTTATCGACGCATAGTTTTGAGGACGAAACTAATTTTAGGGGGGTAGTAATGAAAGACCCTTAATTTTTAGGTGTACCTTATGTATTTTAATGTATTTTTGGTATTGAACTCGGAGACTTTTTAGCCAAAGTTATTAATATTTTGGAGTTTATATGACCAAGAAGATATTTTAATGACCGATTAGAATTACTTGTCGATAAATAAATTAAATTAACTGTGATGAATCTTTTGCGAAGAGTTTAATGCGTTATGGGTGAAAGGGTAATTTAATAAATATCTAAAGATTTAGAGATATTTGTTAATTATTATTTATATATATATATATATATGTTAATATATAAAGAAAACAAAAGGAAGGAAATAGAAAGAAAAGAAATAGAAAGGAAAGAAAAAGGAAGAAAGGAAGAGCAAAGGAAAGAAAACAGAGAAAACTCCATCTTCTCCTCTGCCTCGCGAAAACCATTTTTTCTCCCTTCCTCCATTGTTGCTCGTTTTTGCTTTCTTTTCTTTCCTTAGAGTTCGAAATTGATAGTGGGTGATAGGACAAGGATTTCTCAACTTCACTCTTCACCTTTGATTCGAAAACGAAGAAAAACGGTATTAGGGATTCAAACTCAAATCTCTCTCTTTCATCTAGATCTAAGCCTCCTTTCAAGAAGTGATAGAAGGGAAGGTTGCTCACCTCCGTGCTACGGTGCTAGTGGACCAACTTTGGAAGCGGCGTTGCGAGCGGAGATTTTACCGGATTTGCTCACGGTACCATAATCGAAGTAAAAGCTAAAGTGGAGGTAAGGGCTCCTTCCAAACATTTAGTTTGCATTTAGGGCCTTATCTGTGGTTGTGTGGAAAAGGATTTGGTTAGGGTTAAAGTGTTGATTCAGGGGAAAATGAATCTATGGTTTTATAGGTAAAATCTTAGAGTTAGGTTTTGGTTTTATTAATGAATGTTTCATGGAAAATGAATTTACCTCATTTATGTATGATTTTGAGTAAATGAAACTTGTGTGTTTGAGTGGTGGATTGTGTTGATTTGTGTTCGTTGTTTTGACGTGTTCTTAATTGATACGGATGAAATTTGAGATGTGTTTTGTGTGGTTTGTGTGGAAAATGATTTGGTGCGAATTATGGATTGAATGTGAAAGTTTGTTTTGTGTGGAATGTGAAAACCATTAAGTTAAACGAGTATTAAGAATGGGGAATCTCTTAATGTCTCGTTTACTTAATGTGAGTTTGTGAAAATTGTTTAAGTTAACTGGGCGTTAAGAATGGGGAATCTCTTAATGTCTTAGTTACTTAAGGTCGTTTTGAAAATCGTTTAAGTTAACTGGGCGTTAAGAATGGGGAATCTCTTAATGTCTTAGTTACTTAATGTTGTTTGAAAATCGTTTAAGTTAACTGGGCGTTTAGAATGGGGAATCTCTTAATGTCTTGGTTACTTAATGTTTGTTTTTGAAAAATCGTTTCAGTGAAATGAGTATTAAGAATGGGGAATCTCTTAATGACTTGTTCACTTAATGTTTTGTTGTGGAAATCGTTTAAGTCAAAAGTATATTAAGAATGGGGAATCTCTTAATATGCATGTTTGCTTAATGTTTTGGTGTGAAAATCGGTTAAGTAAATGAGTATTAAAAATGGGGAATCTTTTAATATCTGCATTTACTTAACGATTGTTGTGATTGGAGTTAGTTTATGCTCATGCATTTCATTTGGTAAATTGTGCTGACCCGTGATAGGTGGCACCTCGGTAAACTGTACTGACCCGTGATAGGTGGTACATTTACGATTTACTTTTTGGTAAGTTGTGCTGACCCGTGATAGGTGGCACCTCGGTAAGTATTACTTTGGCCTGTGATAGGCGGAACACTTACGACTTACGTTTTTCTTTTGGTAAATCATGCTGACCCGTGATAGGTGGCACCTCAGTAAACAGTACTGACCTGTCATAGGTGGTACGTTTACGGTTTACGTGTTTTAGTAAATCGTGCTGACCCGTAATAGGTGGCACCTCGGTAATTGGTACTTTGGCATGCGATAGGCAGTACAATTATGATTTACGGCCCTTCGAGGAGGGTTTTGGTTTGGAATTTCGAGTCCATGCATTTTGGCATATACGCATTGCATTAGGGTGCTTGGCACACGAGTCGTGTTTGATGCGAATTCATGAATGTGATGATATTACTAAGTGCTATGTTTTGAAACTATGTGTAAGTGTGTTTGATTCAAATTGTGATTGTGTTGATTATTCTAAGAGTTATGTTTTGGAATTGTGTGATAGTATGTTAGATTGTAAAACGTTTTCGAAACTCATAATGTCGTGGTGATTGTATGGGTATTGCTAAGTGTTAAGGTTTGGAGTGGTGTTTTAATGTGATTGAGTTAGTTTATGTACTTTTGAAAGAATATACAGGGAAATCGATTTACCCAATCGATTTGATGAGTTACAGGGGCTCTGTCTTTCACGAAATCGATTTACCCAATCGATTTTGTAATATGTTTTTTTTAAATCATTTAAGAAATCGATTTGGTAAATCGATTGGAATCAATTGGATTCAATACAGGGGCTTTGTCTTTCCAAAAATCGATTTGCTCAATCGATTGGATTCAATACAGGGGCTCTGTCTTTCAAGAAATTGATTTACCCAATCGATTGATTTAAGCCCAGAGTTCAGTTTTCACTAAAAACTTTCAGGAAAACATTATTTTCCTTAATCACACCTTCCTTAAAAATTGTTACAAAAAGAGAAAAAAAAATAAATAAATAAATAAAGAAAAGAGAGAGTTATTTTTTTCTGAGATATTACCCACCACAAACCAAAAGAGAAGAAAGATCCATACCTATAAAGATTTTTGAACCCATCAGCAGCTCGCGGCAAAAAGAGAACATATAACCGCAACCGGACACGACTTTCGTCTTCACCGGCATAGGGAAAGGCATGTATTTTCTCATTCTTTTGTTTCAAGTATAATAATATTAAAAGATATAAAATTTTGAAAGTGAAAAATATATTTTGTACTATTTTTTTTTTCAGTGCTTCGTTCTCTGTTTCAATTGCATACACCTTTATGTTTTGGTTCAGCTGTTACTCTATTCAAGTTCAAAGTTGTTAACTACACATAATTACTACATTTATTTTATATAATTATTATTTGCTATATTTATTATATTTAACATAATTAGCTAGCAATAAATATCATTTATTTCATGTTATAACATTTTTTTATTACAAAATAGGTTAAAAGAGAATTACATTTGTAATTAGTATTAAAATATTTTTTTTCTTATTTAATAGATTAAGTTACAAGTCCATATATTTTTCTTTTTTCTATTTTATTTTCATGTTTATTACTAATTTTATTTCGAAGAATCATTTAAACTTATTTAATATTTTGTATTTTTTCTTAAAAAAGGAAATAAAAATAAAATTATAACAAATATTTCATTAAAAATTAATTAGATGTGATATTTTTTTCATCTTTGCGTTTATTAGAACACAAATTGTGACAACTAGGTGGTTCTAAATCTCATCTTCACATATAAATTAATAAATTAAAATCATAACCAAATTAATAAGTAAAAAGTATTGAAAGTTAACTAAAAATAATATCTTTTAATCTCGTAGTTACATAATACAAATTATATATTTTGATAGCTCTAAAATTTATTTTTATAAATAAATAGATCTAAAATCAACTTTTTTTTAAAAAAAATTAATTAATTATATGTGTTTTCTTTAATCTTGGAGTTGTTAAGACACAAGTTAAACTATTTGTTGGTTTTGAAACTCAATTTAAAAACAAAATAAAATATTCTTAAAGGGATTAAATTAGATGCGACATCTTTTTACTCCTGGCATCTTTTTACTCCTTAAGTTTTGAGACACGAGAAGAGAGGTTGAATTGTGTTTGACTAAGTTGGCAATTTTTCCATTCTTTGATTAAACTAGTTTAGACTTAATGATTTACTCGAAGTAGAAGCAATAACAAAACTAAGGAGTGCAGGAACAAAGTTTCACAAGTAATTTATCTTCATCCCCAACTAACTTGGCTACATCTAGTCCTTTCACCCAAAAGTATTTGATACACTAATTTAACAACATGAATTACAAAGAACTTGATACTCGAAGTCAATCTTCTCAAACAGCCTAACAACTCCATACTTTTGAGGAACATAGACATCTTGACTCTACCAGCCAAGTCTTCTTGACACAATCTGACAACCCTCGATTGCTGAGGCACATTAACACCACTATCGGGTTTGAATACAAAGGCTTGGTGTGACACCCTAAATCCCAAAATAATATATATAATAATTTATTTCATATTCCTATAAGACTTGCAGCGGATAATTAAAATTATATTTTCAATAAAATAAAAACTTTTGTAACTAATTTAGGATATCACGTTTCTCAAAGTACACATGCAACAATTCAAATTTTATTACTCAAATAAAACAATTTAATCTTAATGAACTTGATTTAAGTATAATTACTTGATTTAATTCTGAAAACTTATTAGTACTTCTAAGATTTTCATACAAAAATTTGATTCAAATTAAATAAGTAAAATATAAATTAAAACCCTTATTCCCGGTATCACCTATCAGAGCGGGGTTCCTCCCAAACTTGAACTTCAAGACTCATTAACCTATAATAACTGCGATTTCGCAAACGCAGGGCCCAGCCAGTCAAACACAAACAACGAAGGAGGTGAGTTTTGAAATCATGTTAATAGTATAATATGAGTAAGAAGAACACGCAAACAATCATAATAGAACCGTATCATAATCACTTTACGATATATTAAAATATTTAATTAAATAGTATCATACTATAGCATCAAAGTCACACAAGTAAAATAATCATCTCATTATAATATGCATCAAATCATCTAATTATTATTTCCTTTGAAACACATCAATCACAACAAAACAATCACAAGGAAATGCAATGCTATGCATGAGCTTAGACTCTACTTCACAACGTGGTACCATTCTAACTCTGAAGTACTTGGTTAGGAGGCCATGATACTATGCCACCATCCCGGTGGACGGACAATTCAAATTGGCCTTGTCCTCATAGATCCCCTCAACTCAAAACCCGAGACACATATACGTGACAGTCGAGGGAAACGTGTGTTGCATGGTAGCTCCCGACATTTGGAGTGCTACCTCCAAGTCACCTAGGAATTCCCCACCGGAATACCTCCAAGGTCTAACCCGCCACGATCAGGCTCATTCAGTTGTACTTCCCCAGAATCACTAGGCTTGTCAGGCCCTACCTATATGATGACAAAATAATCTCCACTTCACAATTCACAATATTTATTTTCTCCCCCTGTTAGCTTAGACTACTCCATTAAGAGCACCATATTTAAGAATCATCACTATCTCATCAAGTATGGGGTACTTCAATATTTTCATCACAATTTTATAATATCATTAATCATAAATAATCATGATCATCGTATAAACTCATCACAATTTTATAACATCACTATCATCAATCAAAAATCATCATTATCATCACGTAAGCATATAACAAACCATGCATCCATATTTTATTATCACATCATATAATTTCATCTAAGCAAACATGTACATGTAATTTCATTCAACATCCAACATCACAATAATAACAAATTTCAACTACCACACAAGTATCGAAAATTAAATCAATCCACTTTTAAATGCTCTCGACTACTCTAACTCTATACACTTATTCCCAAAAATTAGAACACTTGAAACACAAACAATTTCATATTTACATAATCATATACATGCATATAACTAATTCATCAATTAACATCATGATGTAGAATATTCTCATACCGATTCAATGTTTACAAATTGATCACAAATAAATAATTAATTAACTTTTCTTTTAATCAATTTTTATCATTTAACAAAGATTGAAACAAAGATTTTTCAATTAGTAGGTAAAGTATGCAACTATTTTTACTCCAAGTTAATATAACTATCATAAAATCAAGATAAACCTCGTAGTACATAAATTATTTTAGTGGTTAATCAATACTCTAAAATTTGATTGCAAACACTTAAATTATTTAAAAAGGATCACTAATCTTTTAATACCAAAAAAATAATAATAATTTTTCTTTATAATTTCAAATTTTTCCTTG
>JBBPBT010000722.1:1048622-1058951 GCA_037974875.1 Cicer bijugum | reverse complement strand
ATATTTTTAGTCAATCTATTAGTCTAAAAATACTACGTCAAAAATAATATTTTATAATATTTTTTATGTCTTTTACAACGCTTTTAAGCGATGTAGTATATAGTGTTGTTAAAAGATATAACAACGGTATTTAAAATAAATAAATAAATAAATAAAATGTTGTAATATGTGTAAATATAGCGCTCAATGCTTCTCTTAAATTGATTTTACAATGTTTTTCTTATAAAAGTGATGTAATAGGTATAAATATATAGCGCTCAACACTTCTCTTACACTAGTTTTACAATGTTTTTCTTGAAAAAGTGTTATAATATATGCATATATAGCACGCTTCTTATACTAATCTTACAACGTATTTTTAAAAAGAGCGTTGTAATAAGTACATATATATAGCATGCTTCTTAGACTATTTTACAACGTTTTTTTCTTCACAAAACTGTTGTAATAGGTACATATATAACGCACTTCTTAGACTAATTTTACAACGTTATTTTCACAAAAGCGTTGTAATAGGTATAAATAAATATATAGCACTCAAGGCTTCTTCTCTTAAACTAGTTTTACATTGCTTTTCTTATAAAAGTGTTGTAACAGGTGCATATATAACGCGCTTCTTAAACTAGTTTTACAGCGTTTTTTTTTTCCAAAAAAAACGTTGTAACAGGTACATTTTAAAAAGCATTCTAAATATATTCTAAAAAAATAGTTCTTTAATGACATTAAAAAAAACTGCCTTTAAATTAGATTTCAATTTTTTTTTCCAAAATCATATTCATCAAGCACATATTGACACAATTGCAATTTCTTAATTCAAATAATATATTATATATTATATCATCAACATCAATACTATTTATTCATAACAACAAGTTCATGTGAGTAGCAGCAATATTAACAATATTGACAGTTGTAACATATTTACAATATCAATTACATATTCACAACAACAATATTATGCCATTAGCAATTTTCAGCATGTTAGTTTCTAGCAATTTCTTAATTTACCCTACTGTGACAAAAAAATAAAATAAACTAATTAGAATAATGATCAGTTCACACAAAAATATACAATAATAGTTTACAATGTGAAATTCACCTATTAACAAATTATATAACTTTCAGTTCGATCATAGACTGACACTTATCTTCCTTTATTTCAGTTAGATCACTTTCAGAGTATGTTGAAATGAAGTTGCCAAAGTACTATGCGATATAATATTTGAACATAAATAAGTTAGAATCAAATATATATATATATATATGAAAATCAAAATATAATGAAAATAATGTACCGTTTCTAGAATTATATTTTTATTCATATCAACAATCTCATTTATGAATCGCAATATATAGTATTCGCAACCTATGTTGGTAGTTTGCGAGGACACTATAAAATAAAACATGTACGCCAATAAATATTTATGCATTGATTGTAAATGAAATTTTAAAGGCATATAATTAAGTTCTATACCAAAAATTTAAAACCTTTATTGGAATTCATGTCATGTTGTTTGACTTAACTTTCGACACTGTAGCACCCATTTGAGCGCGGAAAATTTGTAAAGCACTATCTAATAAATGTGATTATTATTCGATTACCAAACACATTATTTATCTATGTAAGAAATAAATGAATATTACTTATGTGTCGAACATATTCTTTATATCCGAGTGATTGTTATAATGATCGTGCAGTGGATATAAATAGTATATAATTTCAAATGTGGCATCAATGGCAAACAACATCCAATATTGTCAACAACAATAAAAATTTGATTGACAAATTTGTTTACGTAGCTGATAAAGTATCATAAATTAAAAAAGATATTGATAAAGAATATCTAATTACCCTGAATTATATGACGCAAGAAACAACTTATACTTCTGTTTATTTTCCAAAAGTATATCAACGATATTTTTTTTACGTTAACTGGATGAAGTTTAAACATGGATAGCTTATGGGGAGATAAGAACGAAAATCTATCTGTCAATTTACGCATGCACGCCAACTTTTCATACAAATACCTTCAATAAAAATATAAAATTGGATTAATTACCAATTAATGTGTTACTGATGCACTTAAAAGTAATTTTTATCTTAAATAAAATATTTTATATTACCTAATGTAAATGTTGATGACAGTAGCACTTAGCTCATTATGATTGAGGAATTCATATATGTGCTCTTTATTAAGTAATTTTCATACTCTTCTCTAAAAATACCTTTCTCCATGTGTATGATACGTGCATCATTGCTCTCTATATTCATTGTTGTTGTTATGTCAAGACACGACCCAAATCGAGAAAGACGTGTACTTATTTTAGGACCATCATTTTCCACGATCTAGTTTTTGAATTTTGGCAGATTTATTTTACCATGAGCCTGCATTTGCGGTGCGACACATTTCAAACAAATTTAGGAGAAACATATTTAGGATTAGGAGAAGCAGATTGATTTTTGGTATATTTATTTTAGGAGAAGTAGCTAAATAAATTAGTGATTGAATAAAGATTTTACCACGAACCTCCATTTGTGGTGCAACGAGTTTATTTTTTGAAGCAATTTCCTTAACATTTTCAATAGGTTTTACTTGAATCTGAAAAAATGAGCTTGATCAGTTTGTTAGTTATTATAGTAAGTTAATCATTTTGTATACAATTGATGTATATGTCAAGCTTTTTCTGGTGAAGTGACTGACTTGTTGTGAAGAATCTTTTTATCCTTCTCTTTAGACTTTGTAAGAATCTAAATAAATGATAAATTAAAGTTAACAGTAGAAAAATAATCAATTAAATATAATCAATCATAATCATACAATTAAATATACAAAGCAATTAAATGTACCGTATATATGCCAACAAGATTTTTGGGTCATGTCACATAACTACCTAATGTTTCTCCCAAAAACTTCATATCTCTATTGTTGTCGGGTACATACAATGGTGCAAATGGTTCTAAAACAATCACATGTGAAACTAACACGACAGACATAGATTGGATTATGGTGCAATACTCCTCCGAAGATATTGTAAAATGTTCATTTTGCAACCATGCAATGAGTAGGGGAGGATAAATATTGCACGTAAGATGAGGCACCCTAAATCAATGGTTAATACATAAGTATGTGAAACAATTAGGTTGAATGGGTTTCTTAATTCATTAAGTAATTAGTTAGCTCTAGAAGACTTTAACGACCAACATTGCAACTATCATTTTCACTCTATAATTATATTTCACGTTGACACTCCAGAAATTGTCTCTTGAAGTTATTCATTAAGACATAAACAAAATATTAGTTAGAAACTATATAGTTTATAATCTACCACATTGTATAAAAGTGATGTTTACTTACAATTTTTTGCTCTAAACGTGCATACCCCATACGCGATTTTTTGTATAGATGCATTGGATTTTTTCCTCTCTCGTGATTTTCCGTACTTATACTATATATATAAACGATCGTATAAACGCTATGAATATGAATAAAACACACATGCTAATAAATTAATAATACCACCAAAGCGGGGTTTGCACATTTAGCTACAAAAGCGCTCTACTCTTCATTTGATATGTAGTGTTTGCATATTTTCAGAGCTTCAACATTCAAATTTCCATCAAGATCTCTTAAGTATTTTTCTGGCAACTCTACGTACATAATTTTTTTTGCACATCAACATTAAAAGCCAAATGCAAACCAAATAAAGATTGAGTTTGAGTAAAAGTATTTCAATGGAAAAATTTCTAAGTAACAAAAAAGTGGGGTAAAACGTTACTTGTATATCATTCTACAATATATCTTTAGAATCCTTTAAAGCTTTATCTCTCCAATCATCAATTGTTATTGGGATATTTTAACGGCAACTGCACCAATGTAACTTACCATCATTAAACTGTTGGGCTCAATTGGCTGATCACTTTGATTCCATACCACCTAATAAACTCATAGAGTAAGTGCATGCTTTCAAAAAAGATAAAAAATAAATTTTAAACAAAGTATAGTATACCTCAAATTTAACTTCATTACTTCTTGCTTTGATGACCTTTTGCATAATAGTTGTCCCATATTTAACTTCATTTTCATAACTATTAGTATTAACAATTTCATCATTTTGACGAGCTAAATCATTATTGGAATCCATTTATCTACACACTTCACACAATATAAATATAAATTCAGTTTAGTTCAGTATCAGTTCAACAAGTTCAAAATATGACAAGTCTAAGTAGCAGTATAACTTCAATGCTAGTACAAGTCTAAGTAGCAGCATAAGATCAACGTGCTGTAGTCTAAGTAGTAGTATAAGTTCAACATACAGTTTAGAGACAACAATAAATTAATAAATACAATACCTAACAACAACAACAATCACTGAGTTTAGGGTTATGACTTCGTTTAAATAGAAATGACAGGGAACATCGAGAAGATGGCACACTAGTTAGAAGAGTCTTAGTAGGGTTCATATGGAGAGGGTTCATAGAAATAGTAGTGAAGAGGATTCGCACTAGGGAAAATAGGGTCAATAGGGTTCGTATGAAGAGTAATGAAGATGAAGAGTACGTAATGAAGAGGTTTCACACTGTCAAGTTCGTATAGAGAGTACGTAATGAAGAAAAAAATGAAGCAGTTTCTTATTATCAGTTTACTTAAAAACTCTTTTACAACATTTGTCCAAAAAGCACTTTAAAAGACCTAATCTATTATAGCGCTTCCACAAAAAATACTTTAAAAGACTATATAAAAAGCGCCTTATGATCAGTTTACAGCGCTTATAGAAAGACTGTATAAAAGGCGCTATATGAGTATTTTACCGCGCTTATAGAACAAACGTTGTAAATGATTTATAATTTAATTTTTAAAAGCCTTTTACAGCACTTATGGACAAATAGCGTTGTAAATTATATGAACTTAATTTTTAAAAGTCTTTTATAATGCTTATGGATAAAAACGCTATAAATGATTTGTAATTTAGTTTTTAAAAGCCTTTTACAATGCTTGTAGACAAAAAAAATGTTGTAAATAATTTGTAATTTAGTTTTTAAAATCCTTTTACAGTTAAAAATAAAATTATGTGAAAAGGGTTCTATACAGTTATATATATACTTAAAAATAAAATTATATATTTAAAAGGAATGATTTTTTATCAAATATGCACCATTTTATAGCGCTTAAATATAAAACACTCTAAAAGACCCTGTAATAATGTGAAAGCGTTATATTTTACAATGCTTATACACAAAGCGTTGTAAACATAATGTGAGAACGCTATATGTTACAACGCTTGTAAACAAAACACTCTAAAAAGCATTGTAAATATTATGTGAGAACGCTATATTTTACAACGTTTATATCTAAAGCGTTGTAAACGTTATGTAAAAGCACTATATGATCCTACAACAGCGCTTTCAGCAAAAGCGTTGTAAATATTATGACCCTACAACAACGCTTTTGCAAAAGTGTTTGTCAGAAAAATAATGCTCCATTAATTTTAAAATATTATACAACAACGCTTCTAGTTAAAAACGTTGTAAAATATGAGTTTTAAAATGCTACTTTTAGCGTGAGATTCAACGATTAAACACCAATATTGAGATTCAACGTTAAATAAGATTAAACTACTTCCATCTTATAATAAGTGTTTTTATTTAATTATTTATTTCCTCTTAATTTATTTGTTATTTTATAATACTAAATCATCAATGATTTTTTTTATAATTGAAATCAACACATATAGTAAAAACACAAATAGTGTGAAACATTTAAATTTAGATATAAGCGTTCGACGACATATAATGATTTTTTTTTATATTTGAGTAAACGAAACTCATTTTATAATTGAAATCAACACAACTAATGTAAAATTCAAATGAAACATTTAAACTGAGACATATAGTGTGATAATGTGTTTATAAAGGTAGCATTTTTAATATTATAAAGTTATTTTTGTAGAATTGAGTTAAGTTATACCAAATTTCAAGATAATATCAAAATTTATTGAAGATATATTGCATCACCTATCATCAATTTGTTGATAACAACATCCTTTTTTATTTTATTTTTTAATGTCTTACTTTGAAATTTATTTACGCTAATGCTATATATTTTTTTTAAAGTAGGAAGTTGCTTCCCCATATAGCGACCAAATCAAGTGAAAAATTTAAAAACGTAATAGGAGGTCGCTTTCCTAGGGAACGACCTATAACTGACCTTTTTATTTTTATTTTTATATATTTTAATATTTGTTATTAATTAGGATAGTAAATTAAAATAACATATATTAATAAATTATAAATAAATTTTATATTTTAATAATAATTATTATAATTATAATAAATAATTATTATAATTAAAAATTATTAAAATTAAAATGATTAAATTAAAAGAATTAATTTATATTATAAAATTTTAAAAAATACATTAAAATTAAAAAAAATCAAATTTGTTGCAAAAAATAATAATATCAATTAAATAAAAAGAAAATTATATTAATAACATGAAAATGAAACGAAATACATTAAATTAACGATAAAAAATAAATCATATTTGAGATAAAAAAATATCAAATTTATATCACTGATTTCCACCTAAATGACCTTCAGTCCCACATCTAGGATGTCGTCGAACTCGTCTAGCTCTCTGAACAAGTTGTTGTTCTTCTGGTTCATCCTGATTTTGATCATTTTCATCAATATAAGTTGTAGGTGGATTAGAACCACTGCCACCTACTTCCATTAAATTTTGAGACTGAGGATCATATATCAAATCAAATACAACATAAGTGGACTCAAGAGTTGTGCACTGAGTTCCAAACAACTTATAGAAAAACCCATGAAACTTCAATAGCGATGTGCACTGAAGGTTGGTAATACTGAGTCGGTGGTGAATCATAACAT
This sequence comes from Cicer bijugum, assembly GCA_037974875.1. Classification (NCBI taxonomy): domain Eukaryota; kingdom Viridiplantae; phylum Streptophyta; class Magnoliopsida; order Fabales; family Fabaceae; genus Cicer; species Cicer bijugum. The sequence continues at coordinate 1,052,059 of JBBPBT010000722.1, read as the reverse complement.
GAAACTTCAATAGCAACGTGCAGGTGAGGTGATGATTAATATGGTCCTGCTATGTTTTGTTGTTGTGGGGTTGATTGGAAGTCGGTGGTGAATCAAATATGACGCCGGTTGTAAACGGGGATCATAAACATATTGTTCTACATATCTATTAGGCTTAATTGCAATTTTGGTGTCCCTATTTTAGCTGAATCGCAAAAGTAGTCCCTCCATTTTGTTTCTCCTCAGTTTTGGTCCCAAAACAGAATTTTGGTCCAAAACTTGATGAAATTTCATTTTGTTTTTTTAAACCGTACTACACCATTTATGATCATAGATTTCAAGTACAATTGTTGCAAATGAGATCTTGGGACATGTAACACCCCAAATTTTATAATAAATTATTTTATTGATTAAATTGAATTTTAAATAATTAATTTGATGACTAATATTATTTTAGAATATATGTTGATAAATTTAGTGGCTAATTTTCGTTATATGGATGCTTTCTATGATGTGCTAGTTTGATACATGTTATATTACATGAGTGATATAAATAATATATATTATATTTTATTATTAGATATATTTAAAAAAATAATAATAGTTTTTAGTGTAATAAATATTTTAAAGAAAAAGATTTTTTATGCGATTTTACGTATATATACGTGTATCCAATTAATATAATACTTTTATGTGCGCTTGACTGATGTTAAGTATACACATAGTTATATTTCAATTATTTATAACTATTTTCTATTTTTAGTTATTTTTTTATAAACAATTATCTTGATATAGAATTGATATTGCGTTTGATTTTGTTTATTTTTAAATACTTTTTATGGTATTGTGATTTTATATATATTTATTATGATTTAGTAATTAATATAAAATATTGATGTTATATTTATTTATTTTATAATTTTGATTATTTTCTAATATGATGGTATTATCATAATGTGAGTATTTTGAGAAATAAGTATAATTGTAGAATTTATTTTGAATGTGAGAGTTTTAATTATTAGTAATATGTTTTTTTATTATTCATTATTTTAATTACTCTAATTTATAAATTATTAGTAATAATTGGAAAATTAAAGGAATATTAAAAAGGAGATTAAATAATTATTAATTTTATTTTAGTAAATAAAAATAATAATAGTAATAATAATAATAAAAATGGGATTAAATGAGTTAGATTAATAATAACTAATTAATATATATATATATATAAGGGCAAATATAACTCAAATAGGCTATAATATAAACTGAAGAGCAGCTGCACGCTACAGCAAGAAAGATGAAGAACCAGCGGCACTTTAAGGAAAAGAATAGAAAATTGGCACCGGTGATCGATAACTGTTCCAGAAAAATTTCTCCATTTTCTTCCAAATTTGAGTATGTTGTTTCTTATATTTAGTTAGTCAAATAAACATAATTTTCCAGATTTTTTTATAACCCCAATTTCTCTCTAAAATACCCGACTTCTCCGTTTGTAGAAGTCGTTATTTTGCACTGTTCTCCTTCACCGTAAGTCCGATTTGAGTGAAACCAACGCCAAAAATGAACGTGTGAAAAGGGGCTATATTATCCACTGATTGATTTTCTGATTTAAGGTAATTTTCTTTGACCAATTTTCGAATTTAGTTTTTTAGAATATCTCCTCATAATTTATTTTCGACGTTTACCCATAAATTGTCGAGTTAGATCGATTGAAGGACAAAGAGTCAAAGAACAAAGACTGTTTGGACGTCGAATCATATTCATAGATGGAAGCGTCGAAATAAGGTAAGGGGTGAGAGAATGTTTGAATTCATGAGTACAATATATTGTGAGATGAACGGGAAACCGTAATTCCCAACGATTCATCTGGGGCTTGCTACGTTCGGCAGTAGCCCTTTGAGAGATAAATTGATTAATTTGAAATATGAGAATTGTGAGATTAAAATGTGAAATAGAAATTTTTATAAGGTGTTGATTGATTTAATTTTCGATACTTGTGTGGTAGTTGATATTTGTTATTATTGTGATGTTGGATGTTGAATGAAATTATGTGTACATGTTTGCTTAGATGAAATTATGTGATGTGATAATAAAATATGGATGCATGGTTTGATATATACTTACGTGATGATAATGATGATTTTTGATTGATGATAGTGATGTTATAAAATTGTGATGAGTTTATACGATGATCACGATTATTTATGATTAACGATATTATAAAATTGTGATGAAAATATTGAAGTACCCCATACTTGATGAGATAGTGATGAATCTTAAATATGGTGCTCTTAATGGAGTAGTCTAAGCTAACGGGGGGAGAAAATAAATATTGTGAATTGTGGAGTAAAGATTATTTTGTCATCATATAGGTAGGGCCTGACAAGCCTAGTGATTCTGGAGAAGTACAACTGAATGAGCCTGAACATGGCGGTCTGCTGTCGAGCCTTAAGACAAGATTGTTAGACCTTGGAGGTGTTCCGGTGGGGAATTCCTAGGTGACTTGGAGGTAGCACTCCAAATGTCGGGAGTTACCATGCAACACACGTTTACCTCGACTGTCGCGTATATGTGTCTCGGGTTGAGTTGAGGGGATATATGAGGACAGGGCCAATTTGAATTGCCCGTCCATCGGGATGGTGGCATAGTATTATGGCCTCCTAACCAAGTACTTCAGAGTTAAAAGGGTACCATATTGTTAAGTAGAGTCTAAGCTCATGCATAACATTGCATTTCCTTGTGATTGTTTTGTTGTGATTGACGTGTTTCAAAGGTAATATTAATTAGATGATTTGATGCATATTATAATGAGATGATTATTTTACTTGAGTGACTTTGATGTTATAGTATGATACTATTTAATTAAATATTTTGATATATCGTAAAGTGATTATGATACAGTTCTATTATGATTGTTTGTGTGTTCTTCATACTCATATTATACTATTAACATGATTTCAAAATTCACCTCCTTCTTTGTTTGTGTTTGACTGGCTGGGCCCTGCGTTTGCAAAATCGCAGTTATTACAGGTTAATGAGTCTTGAAGTTCAAGTTTGGGAGGAACCCTGCTCTGATAGGTGATACTGGGAATAAGGGTTTTAATTTGTATTTTACTTATTTAATTTGAATCAAATTTTTGTATGAAAACCTTAGAAGTACTAGTAAGTTTTTAAAATTAGATCAAGTAATTATACTTAAATCAAGTTCATTGAGATTAAATTGTTTTATTTGAGTAATAAAATTTGAATTGTTGCATGTGTACTTTGAAAAACGTGATATCCTAAATTAGTTACAAAAATTTTTATTTTCTTGAAAATATAATTTTATTTATCCGCTGCAAATTTTATAGGGATATGATATAAATTATTTTATATATATATATATATTATTTTGGGATTTTGGGTTTGCTAAAATAAAATTAATAATTATTTAATCTCCTTTTTAATATTCCTTTAAT
>JBBPBT010000722.1:994118-1039846 GCA_037974875.1 Cicer bijugum | reverse complement strand
GACGCTTTCAGACACGAGTACAATTCCACGAGCAAACAATATTTGTTCTTTGACTTTTTGTCCTTCAATCGATCTAACTCAACAATTTATGGGTAAACGTCAAAAATAAATTATGAGAAAATAGTCTAAAAACTGATTTCGAAATTCGGTCAAAGAAAATTACCATAAATCAGAAAACCAATCAGTGGATAAAATAGCCACTTTTAACACGATCGTTTTGGCGTTGGTTTCACTAAAATCGGACTTACGGTGAAGAAGAACGGTGCAAAATAAGGATTTCTGTAAACGGAGAAATCGGGTATTTTAGGGAGAAATTCGGGTTGTTAAAAATCTGAAAAATTGTGTTTAATTGAATAGATAAATGAGTAAAACAACATACTAAAATTTGGACGAAAACAGAGAAACTTTTATGGGACAGTTATGGCTCTCCAGTGTCAAACGATAGGTTGTTGTTGTGTTTACTCTTTGGTTCTACGGCTGCCCTTCGAACTCTCTTCCCTTCTTTTGTTTATTTTATATTATTAACAATTAGGGTTCATAGAGTCAACCCCATTGGTCTCTTTATTTATATTTTACTATTATTATTTTTATTTTGTTAAAATTAAACTAATAATTATTTAATCTCCTTTTTAATATTCCTCCAAACCCCATTTAGTTTTTCAAACATTAGTAATATTTTCTAAATTAGAGTAATTAAAATAATATATAAAAAAAACATATTACTAATAATAGAAACTTTCACATTCAAAATAATCCCTACAATTATACTTATTTCTCAAAATATTCATATTATAAAAATACCATCATATTAGAAAATAGTCAAAATTATAAAATAAATAGAGATAACAATAATATTTTATGTAAATTACTAAATCATAATAAATATATATATAAAATCACAATTCAAAAATAAGTATATAAAAACATAGAAAATCAAACACAATATTACTACGATCTCAAGATTCTATAAATAATTAAAATAAGATATATTTAGAAATAATTAAAATAAGAGATACTTAAAAATATTAAAATCTAAATATGTACACACTTAACATTAGTCAAACATGTAAGAAAATATCATATTAATTACCAACTCACATATACACTTAAAATCATATAAAATCTTGTTCTTTAAAATATTACACTAAAATACTTTTATATTTAGAAAGATATGTAAAATAATAAAGTAAAATATTTATTATTTATATTGCTCAATAAATATAATATCTATCAAACCAACACATCATAGAAAACATCCATATCACGAAAATTATTCACAAAATTTATCAACATATATTCTAAAATAATTTTAACATCAAATTAATTATTTAAAATTCTATTTAATTAATAAAATAGTTTATTATAAAATTTGGGGTGTTACAAGAACAGAGAAGGAGAGAGGCTGAATGGTATGTCGTGAATTTTTTTTCTTGGGGTGGTCGCGTCCCCCTGTCCTTGAGAAGCTCCGCCCCGACGGGTATTTTAGAGAAAAATTGGGGTTATAAAAAAATCTGGAAAATTATGTTTATTTGACTAACTAAATATAAGAAACAACATACTCAAATTTGGAAGAAAATGGAGAAAGTTTTCTGGAACAGTTATCGATCCCCGGTGCCAATTTTCTATTCTTTTCCTTAAAGTGCAGCTGGTTCTTCATCTTTCCTGCTGTAGCGTGCTACTGCTCTTCAGTTTATATTATAGCCTATTTGAGTTATATTTGCCCTTATATATATTAATTAGTTATTATTAATCTAACTCATTTAATCCCATTTTTATTATTATTATTATTACTATTATTATTTTTATTTGCTAAAATAAAATTAATAATTATTTAATCTCCTTTTTAATATTCCTTTAATTTTCCAATTATTACTAATAATTTATAAATTAGAGTAATTAAAATAATGAATAATAAAAAAAAACATATTACTAATAATTAAAACTCTCACATTCAAAATAAATTCTACAATTATACTTATTTCTCAAAATACTCACATTATGATAATACCATCATATTAGAAAATAGTCAAAATTATAAAATAAATAAATGTAACATCAATATTTTATATTAATTACTAAATCATAATAAATATATATAAAATCACAATACCATAACAAGTATTTAAAAATAAACGAAATCAAACGCAATATCAATTCTATATCAAGATAATTGTTTATAAAAAAATAACTAAAAATAGAAAATAGTTATAAATAATTGAAATATAATTATGTGTATACTTAATATCGTATAAAATGGCATTATATTAATTGGATACACGTATATATACGTAAAATCGCATAAAATCTTTTTCTTTAAAATATTTATTATACTAAAATATTATTATTATTGTTTTAAATATATCAAATAATAAAATATAATATGTATTATTTATATCACTCATGTAATATAACATGTATCAAACTAGCACATCATAGAAAGCATCCATATAACGAAAATTAGCCACTAAATTTATCAGCATATATTCTAAAATAATATTAGTCATCAAATTAATTATTTAAAATTCAATTTAATCAATAAAATAATATATTATAAAATTTGGGGTGTTAGAGGACATGGTGTGACTTAAATAAATAGAAAAAAAATAAAATAAAATTTTATCAAGTTTTGGACCAAAATTCTATTTGGGGGACCAAAACTGGGAATAAACAAAATGGAGGGACTACATTCGCGATTCAGCTAAAATAGGGGACCAAAACTGCAAATAAGCCTATATATTAATTTGGTGTTTTTTTTATTTTTTATTTTAATGTAGTTGTTTTTTAAATTTATAATATAATTTAATCATTTTAATTATAATAGTTTTTAATTATAATTATAACACTTATTTATTATAATAATAATAATAATAATTAAAATATAAAATTTATTTATAATTTATTAATGTATTTTATTTTAAATTTATTATTTGTATTTTTTTAAAATAATTAAATTTAATTTAATTTATTATCTAATTAATAACAAATGTTAAAATATATATAAAAAAAAAAAATTCAGGCCATTCCCTGAGAAAGCAACCTGCTATTACGTTTTAAAATTTTTTCCTTCAGCTGTATGTCTAAATTTGAGTGAGATGAGTTTCTTGAGATTTATATACAATGAATGTGATATAATCTTTAAATATATTTTATATAAGTGAAAAATATCTCTTAGCTTGTATCACCCCTTCTCCCGAAGTTACGGGGTCATTTTGTCGAGTTCCTTCGACATGGTTCTCTACACAGAATACAAAAGAGTCGTCATCATACTTTTTATTTTATTTTTTGGGCTATCTATGAATCTTTCTTCTTCCTCTTAACTTTTTTAAATGTTAGAACTTTGAGTGATTTTTTGGTAATTGGTTGGTAAAACTTAAAGTTTACACTATTAAAACTATTTACTATAATTTGTAGTTTTTGTGAAAGAATAGCGTCATTAATATTTTATTTTTAATACTTACTTTTTTTATTAGGTAAAATTCATGTGAATGTATTTGAATTTCATTTAATAAAAAAAATAACGACAATTGAAAAAAAACTTTTAATTGATTAGCTGAAGTTCAGCCCGTGCGGGTTATGTGGATTGGTTAGGGTGATAAACTTCTTATTTTTTATTGGACCATTCATTTTCATTAATTTTTTATTATTTTATTTTTAAATTTATTATTTTAAGAAAAAAAATATATTTTAACTTTCAAAGTTTTTTTATCAAAAATCCATTTATTAGATTGGTGGTGTCGCGACTAAGTAAAATTGAGATACTCATTATATAAAATCAAAATTTTTATATCTAAGTTAAGTGAAATAGTCAAATTTAAATAATTGTAAGTCTATTTTTTCACTTATATCCAACCACTCAACTCGTTGATACAATCCACATGCATATTAAATTGGCTTATTTAAATAATTCGAGTTTGATCGGGTCAGAGTTGGTTTTGTTTCAGATAAAACCATCATGATATAAGTTGTTTCTTTTTACTCTTCAAACATGGAGTTAACCATACAAACCCTTGTAGAACCGGTCCAATACATTACCATGCATAAAGTAAACTATTCGACAAGGTCTTTTAAAAAATTAATAAATAAATTATTTATATTTTATTTAATAACTATAAAAAATTTCTTTAGTAGAATTAATTACATTTTTAAATCTATTTTCTCTGTATTTTTTTTTTAAAATAAAATAAACATTTCAAATGTTTTATAGCAACATTAACAACTCATGTAAATTTTTTTCATTTTTTAGTTGAAGAAGTAAATAGTATGTATACTATCACTCCAATAACTCATGTTAGCAATATATTCACTACTTGCATCATAATTTTTCAACTTATAACCAATATTTCTCATATGAACAATATGTACTCACTTTTTGTCAAAGAATTTTTCAATTTATAATTAATATTTCAATCATCCCTACTTTCTTCAGTCAATTTAATTCTATTAAGAAAAATATTAAATAATTTACAACAAAAACATATTTTGTTTAATTTATATCAGATTTTGATCGGTTGATATTAAAAGTTAAGACAAAAATTTTACTATGATATTTTACAAGATGTTTTCTAGTGAATAGCTGTATCTCTAGGATCAAAAGATGTTTTCAACGCTACACTACTAATAGTACAATCAACACTAATATCAATCCAAATAAAGAATAATTTTACAAAAAATTAAAAATTAAAATTTCTTTAAGACCTTTCTTGTTTCTATGAACAATGTCAAAGATTTTTTTATAATATATTATTATTAAGCCTTTATACCTTTTAAAACTTAAAAGTATAAAAATATTTTTGGCGAGATGTAGAACAAGGACGTAGCTCTCCCTTATGCAGACTCTCAGCCCTTGGAATCAATTTTCGGTATTGGTTGAACAAAATAAAAGTTGATTTTTTGCCTGCTCCTGTAGGGAAAGTCATACCTATATCTCTTTTATTTTTTTTTTTTAATACCAAATTGCCACACATTGAAAAACTAATACCAGAATGTCCTATTTTTTAGTCTCTGGTCGCAACCTGAGGATGCAACCTCCTATAGAAGAAAATGGCCAAATTTCACTAATGGTCGCATCCTGGGGATGCGACCTCCTACTTGCCATTTTTAATTTTTTCGTTATCCATTTTGCCCTTATGTATATTACATATATTATATATATTATTATTACATATTTTAAAATTAATAATAACATTAAAATAATTAATAAAAATAATTAATTTATTAATATTATATAATTGTTACTAATTATAATAATAAATAGAATAATAATAATAATAATAATAATTAAAATGATAATAATAATAATAATAATAAAAAGAAAATTTTATTATAAAATTAAAATACATTAATTTATTAATATTATATAATTGTCACTAATTATAATAATAAATAGAATAATAATAATAATAATAAACAAAAAATTCTATTAATAAAATAAAAATACATTAAAATAATAATAATAATAATAATAATAATAATAATAATAAAACGAAAATTCTATTAATAAAATAAAAATAAAAATCCATTAAAAAAAAAAAAGAAAAAATACATTCAAATACATTCAAATAAAATGACATTAAATCAAAAGAAAAAAATACATCAATTTTGAGTAGATGTGTCAGCAACGTTTGGACAATGTTTTTTAGTATGACCAGATACCCGACATAATCCGCACTTTCTTGTGACTCTATCCGTAGTGTCCATTTATGTTCTAATGCGTTTGGTCTTTGGGCGACCTTTCTTGACTCTCCGCATTAGTGGATTGTGACACACCTTAACACCTTCATATTGTGGCCAATATCCTTCGTTTGATATCGGTTGGAACGCTTCACTGTATACTTTTAGTACTGTTTCCACTTTGTACACATTAGGTATAAGGCTCCAATAATCATATTTTATGCTAGAACATGCTGCTATCACATGTGAACAAGGCATATCTTTAGCTTGATATTTTCCACAATCACACCACTTGTGAGGAAGATTTACACTGAAACGACCAATTAGTCGCCCTTCTTTTGGAACAACTGTCTCGTGGACCATGAAAGTATGGTTGCTTCGATCAAAACAATCGACTCTATGACTACTTGATTTACGTATTTCCGATTTCATAAAACTCATGCATGTTTCTTTGTATACCTGACCAGAAGCTAAAATTAATGCATGTTGTTTTGCCATGGTTGGAAATAGTGTACCTGTTTTATAATATGTTGATTGGACCAAAGCAGTGATGGGAAGGTTGTGTGGTTCTTTTAATACTGCGTTCATCGATTCGACAAGGTTGCTGGTCATCTGACCCCAACGACTACCTCCATCAAATGCTTGAATCCATTCTTCTCGCGGTAAATTGTCTAACCATTTCAAAGTTCTGGGTTTATGATGCCAATTTCTCTGCGGTAGTATCGATATGTAAACTGATTGATTGAGTAACCTGTATTGAAACAGTAGACAATGCATTATTACACTAATTATAAAACTTCATAATTTAATTTTTCAGTAATGATAAGAAGTAAGAATTAAATTATATATATCTGTGGAAAGATACTTGCGTGATCCACGTTTGCAACCATTAACATATCCCGATGTTCACTCTATGCCTCAATCAATCCCACAACAAAATACCATGCACCAAACACCGTCTTTATCATCACCACAACATCTTCATGAAGCTGCAGATATACCGACTCAATATTACGTTCCTTCAGTGCCAACAATACCAACTCCCATTAATCCGACTGAGAGCAGAATTTTCTTTAATTTGTTTGGTACTCATTGCACAACTTCCGAGTCGGCTTATGCAGCTTTTGATTCTATGTATAATGTCGAAACTCAAAATGATACGGAAGCAGGTGGTAGTAGTTCTAATCCACAAACAGATTACAATGAGGATCAACCACAACAACCTCAAATTGTTCAAAGGGCTAGACGAGTTCGACGACCGCCTAGATGTGGAACTGGAGGTCATTTAGAGTAAAATAATTAATTTTTATTTAATCTTTTTTTTTATTTGTAGCATTTTTTTTTCTTTTTTTTAATGTATTTTTATTTTTATTTTATTAATAGAATTTTCTGTTTATTATTATTATTAATCTATTTATTATTATAATTAGTAACAATTATATAATATTAATAAATTAATATATTTTTTATTTTATTAATAGAATTTTCTTTTTATTATTATTATTATTATTATTATTCTATTTATTATTATTCTATTTATTATTATAATTAGTGACAATTATATAATATTAATAAATTAATGTATTTTAATTTTATAATAAAATTTTCTTTTTATTATTATTATTATTATTATCATTTTAATTATTATTATTATTCTATTTATTATTATAATTAGTAACAATTATATAATATTAATAAATTAATTATTTTTATTATTTTAATTAATTATTTTAATGTTATTATTAATTTAAAAATATGTAATAATATATATATATATATATATATATATATATAATATATGTAATATACATAAGGCAAAATGGGCAACGAAAAAAATTAAAAATGGCAAGTAGGAGGTCGCATCCCTAGGATGCGACCATCAGTTAAATTTGGCCATTTTCTTCTATAGGAGGTCGCATCTACAAGTTGCAACCAACAATTGAGACTAAAAAGTAAGACATTATGGTATTATTTTTTCAATGTGTGACAATTTAGTATTAAAAAAAAATAAAAAGAATATACGTGTGACTTACCCGCACTTGTAATCACAGCCTCAAATTTAAAAAACTTAAAAAAACAATGGTCCCACGAAACCGACCCATAAAACGACGATAGCCACCAAAGAGGCAACGACGTCCTCCAAAGGCCCCACCCAAGTCTCAAGCAACCCAACGAAACAAACCCCAAAACGACATGCCGAAAAGCCCAAAACGCAAAACAAAAGAAAAAATCAACCAATAACATTGCAGCATTTGATAGAGCGATTTCAAGCCACTACTTTAGATACGCTTCAATTCAACACTTGTGGGCCCCACTCTCCGATTCTTCACCATTCACCTACTCACGTGACGTCACGTGAACTCGTCCCCACCTGGATTTGGATTACACATGCAGTCACATTAGTCTTGACCGTCTGATCCACAGATCAACATTGAACGGTCTTAATTTTAAATTAGATTTCAAGTGTTTTAAACAAAAATTCTGATATTAAAATGTGAACCGTCCGATTGTGACTGCCCAGAAACTTGATCCGTCCCTGTACACATAGAAACTCCGTTACCGTTTTCTTTGTAAAGGTTGCAACTGAAAGGTTTCTTCTTCTTCTTCTTCTTCTTCTTCTTCTCTTCTTCTTTGTGTTCTCTTTCCTTTAACATATTGTAACTCTCTTCTCTTTTTCTCTCTCACTGTGTTACTGTTTGTGAACTGTGAAACGACGCTGTTTTGTTACTCTGATTGTTTGATGGTGTGCGATTCTCTGTGAGCTTGTGGTGAATCCGGCGATGATTGAGCTAATTCGACGTGAAGTGTTTGATTCCGGTTTCTGTTTTGTGGATTATTTTGCTCAATTTATAAGAAATGTTTGATTGGAACGACGAAGAGGTGAGTAAAGTTTTTCAACTCTTTTTCTCTTAAATTTAATTTTTCATATTTTAAATTTTATTATAACTCAATAAACGAGCTCTATTTAGTTATTTGTGATTTTTAGGTGTTGTTAGATGTTGTGAGATTCTTGTTATTGTTATGAATCTGATGATTTGTTGTGTGTTTGGTGTTTGTCTGTGGTGGTTTAAACATGGAATTAAATGATTTAAGTGATGATGTTGTTTGTGTAGATGGAAAGTTTGGTGAAATGCTTATGATGTTTATAGGAATTGAGCAACATAAGGAGCAAATATATGTTTTTATTGTTGCTGAATTATTTATGCTTATATTATTAGTTAACGATAAAGTATAGATAAGTTAAAGGGGAAATAATTGAGAAGGCTGTTCTGAATCAGAATTTTGTTTCTCTCAGTTAGGAATATATTTGAAAGTGTTTTATAAGATGTGGAAAAGTCATGTTGTTCTGTTTCTGCATTTGCTCTGTTTGTTTTCAGAATTTTCCATAGTTCAGTATAGGATATAGGTTTATACAGTGAAAATGAAAAGAGACGGGAATATACAATGGAAGAACTGATGTTCCTATCTCTAACTATTGTGTCAATGTAATTGTGAAAGGAGGTTAGGAATTGGGTTTCAATGTTCTAAGTTTTTTTTTTATAAGCGAGAAATGATTAAAGTTAATGCATTGCAATGTTGTCAATTAGTGGCACTATGTTTTGATGAATTTGCTATGAAAACTGCGGCACTATCGTAGTTTCGCTATTAGGGAAATAACGGCCTCTTTTTCAGATTCTACTAGCTGATATAGCGGGCCTGTGTTTTGATGAATTCACTATGAAAACCGTGACGCTATCTTAGTTTTGCTATTTGGAAAATAGCAGCTACTTTTTCAGTTTCTACTAGCTGATATAGCGGCAATAGCAGAAAAAAGAGAATGTTATAGTTTTTAAAAAATAATAAAACTAAAGAATCTACATGTGTGCCAAACATGACCTATTTTTATAATAGAAAAACAGAAGAGTCAGTAGGTACTACTCCTATATTCGCAATATATAAGCTATGCTCTGCCTCCGTTCCCTTTTTTATCTGTTTGCTGCATGCCTTTTTTATATGTAATTGACTTATTTCAATTGCCATGCGGCTTCTGTTATTTTTCCGTAGTGCTATCTGCTATTTCACATAGCGGATATTTGGTGTTCAACTATTTTCTGCAATCCGCTATAGATTACACCCATGCAGTCAAACATTTAGTAACATTTAGTTGCAATCATTTCCCTATGAAAATTGAGAAAGTAGGAGGCTGAATGCAAAGATGTGAAAAGGCATTGTGTTAGCAAGCTAGGTCTAATGTTCAGAGAATCAGAAGAGCAGAGATGGAAGTAGAAGATTAGTATTCACAGCTGTTAGTAGCAGCCAATTAAAGGATTATGCAGTGAATAAACAGGTAATTGAGGGGATAAATAGAAATTGCTCAATAGATAATTAACTGTAATAATCAGGAGAGAATAAATAAGGACCATCTCACAGATAGTTAATTGTAATTGGATGTAGAAAATATATCAGGGCCATATTCAGGAAATTGATAAGAAAGAATAAATAGGGAGCCAAAAAAGTTAGTAAGATAGTGTTTTATGAAAGGATTTATTCTGAGGGAGTCCAGGTCATATTACCTGATACGCAATACTTTTCGCTACATGTATGGCTGTGGTATGCTACTATATCCAATATGTTGTATGTGGGTTTGTAATACACACATTAATACTAACTCCTGTCCCAATTATAAGAAGTTTTTTTGGAGATTTTCTTAGCTCCATTTATAAGAATTTTTTTTTACTTTTAAATGCATTTATTGTTTATATAACATTTTTCTCCTCCTTTAATGTTTGTCTTTTAAATCTTAGTTGGTGTATTTAATGTCTCATTTTTTTATGAGGGGTATATTTGTCAAAATATTCAAAAAGTGATAGTAATAAATAAGTTCATTGATATTGATGTTTTTTGGTTTTTCTTCTTATAATTGGGACCAGAAGGAGTAACTTTTTATTGTAAATATGTACGTCACTATTTTAGGATACAATACATTATTTCGTTTTTTTTTCTTCCTTTTCTGTACATATCACTGCTATAGCCTATAATTATTAGGACAATATTCTATTTCGTACTTCCTGTTTGGGGACTTTGCTTTCGTATCAAAACCATACCTGCCTTCATTGTGGCCATCTTGTGCTGCCTTCTTTGTAGCCCTCCAACACCTTCATTGTGCCTATTTTACAACACTTCCTTTTAGAGCCAGCAACAGCCTCCATTAGCTACCATTTGGTTTTTTTTACTGGTGATCACACCCAGAGGGGCACTTCCCCAAGATCAGCCAACCCTTGAAGTTTCTTGGTCATCAGCCTCTTCATGTGCCACACGTGCGTATTGCATTTGGGCCCTTGTAGTTCACGCACTGGCTTCCTGAAGTTCAATGGCACTGCTGCCTGCACCAGTGTGCTCCCTGACATCCTTTTCCTTATTCTTTTCAGGGGTGAAGTCAAAACCCAAATCTTATTTCTAGACGGTAGCCAACATTCTCATTTCACCCTCAGCGAGTTTATATCACCTTTTACGGACTTCCATATGGTATGTACAGATTGTACTACATTTTCATTGTTCAGAAAAATCCAATGATTGAACTCGTTCAGACCCAAATGATCTTCCTATTCTTGATGAAACATACAGCCTTAATAGAAATTACAGCAAGCTCAGCATGTTCACACGACTCTCAAGGGTTGTACAAAATTGGATCATAGTAAAGGGAATGCTCCAGAGAAGACGACCGTGAGATTGTGCGTTTGGATGGTGAAGACTCATTTTTGTGACTGGCTTTTGAACTCTATGATTGTGATAATCTGGCAAACTTTTCCCACGAAGTAGGATTTTGCTATCTGCTATGACTTGAAAACAAAAATTTGCAACACCGTATACAAGCAAACATGCCTGTTCAGACTTCAGAGTATAATGGGACCTTAATTTTCACCTTTGCTATGTTTGTTGAGATAGTTAGGACTTTTGAAAGAAAAGAAAGGCTTCCCTAACATTCATAGGTTTTCTATTCAATCTGGGGGGATACTCATAGGAAGGTTAGGCTTGAGTGATCATCATTTATTTGAATGTTTGAGAAAGAGTGTATGATTGCCTTGACTTAGCCTGCATCCTAGGAGACCGCCATTTTTGTGAAGCTCCTAAATCAAGCCTGTGGTGACCATGTTAACGTATATAAGGTATTCGACATTCCTTGTTTATTCAATCAACTTTTCCACCAAGGCCAATGTTGACAGTAAAGATCAATTGGCGCCCAACAATAGTTTTGCAAGGAGGTAAAGGGACAAGATCCCAGGCAATATATTATGATCAGTAGTTTCATGATCCCACACAATACTTAAAAAAAAATTACGCTTTGTAAGAAGTTGCAAATTTATAATATATGGTAGCATTTGAGTCTATGAGCTACAGAAACAGATAGTATTTCTCTGAAATAAACAATTGAATGGATATATCCTTTGTTAGCTCACAGACCTTGTCATCTTTTGAATTATATAATGATATTAGAAATAATGTAAATAGGGTAATTTTGGTTGGTTCAATGTAATTGAAATTAGAATATCGTACTTTTGATGTATGACCTTTGTCTTCATACAATACTCTTTTTCCAAGAGCTACCTCATTATATTTTGGAATCTGAATTATTGTATTTTTATTGGTGACAAATGATAATTTGATCTTTTGGAAAATGAAGAAGCATAATATTGTGGCAAAGTTAAGTGTAGAAGCAGAGTATCAAGCCACAGCCTCAACCACCTATGAACTTATTTGGCTCAAACAGTTTCTTAAAGAATTGACGTTGCTTCATAAATTTCAATGGACAATGATCAATTGGGAGGTGTCTTCGTTAAGTCATTGAGAGGTCTTTGAATCAGTTATGTATGTTACAAGCTTGGCACACAACTTGAGGAGTAGTGTTCGAAATAATGTAAATAGAGTAATTCTGAGATTCTATGTAGTTATTGCAATTGGGGTAACTAATAACTATGAATCCTTGTACTTATAGCTCTTTGTATGTGTAATATTCTCTGATGTGTAATTCAGACACGAATCCCATCATGTCTTTCATCTTCTTCCTTCTAATAGATGTGATACCTTATAAAGATGACGTAAAATTTTCTACTGTCTAATCCTCATTCTTATACATTTCCCTTCTTCCTTGTGTCTACTCATGCCGCCACTATCAGCTTGTAAAGAGTACACTTATTTTTTTACTCAACACCATAAAAAATATCATTGTTTAACACTGCAAAATTTTCAGCTTGCTAATATAATATGGGATGAGGGAGGTGAGAGTGATGACCATATTGTGCCTTTTCCTGAGGCAAGGGAAGATGTTAGAAACAAGAAAGAAGTAAATCAGGAATCAGCTGTGTGTAAGCTTAGCAAGCTGAAGCAACCAGAGGCTAAAACTGATTTTCATGAAAAACTAGGAAGCAGTTCCAACCTTGATAATAGTGGAGGACTACCTGACTATGGAGAAACCTCATGGCGTGACTTGTCTTTATCCAGTGCAACTAAAATTGAGCAGGGTTCTCTGGGTACTGAACTATCTACTCATCGAGGTGAACTTAGCAAACTCAGTACATCAAGAGGTGGTAAAATTGCTAATTGTTGGAATTATTAGTAGATAGCATGTCTCATATTTGTCTACGCGTTTTTGTTTGTGCAGGCGTCTGTCTGCTGATGTTTTTTTGTGCTTACATCCCACCGTCATAATATAAAAATAATGAATATGCATGATATTAGCTATATTTTTCCATTCTTAATTGTATAAATGCTTGACAGAAGAGACCACATATCATGAAAAGGATGCCGATTTTTTTCAAAATGCCGAAGAAGGTAAAGAACAAGGTGATTTTGTTGATTATGACTGGGCTAACATAGGAAGTTTTGATGACCTTGATCGAATTTTCAGGTAAAATGGATTATCTATATTATTCTATATCTGATACAAGCATATGTCTGACAGCATTGTAGCATTATGATCACAAGTGTCCTGGATTTTTTTGTATTGATTTCTTTCCTGAATTTCTGAAGTCTATTGGGCTAAACTCTCCTGTTAACTTAACTATTGTATTCTTATTCACCACTTTTCACAATTATTTACACACTGCTCCATCTTGGTTTAAGCTCCTTCCAATTTATTCCTGTGAAACTTATGTGCAATGCAGTTGTAGTTGCAACATTAAAGTAAAATCATTCAATGTAAAAAAGGGTTGACTATGATGTGAAACTTTCGAACAGCTTTAATCTTTAAACTAGGAAACAAGGCTTCATGTTTCTAATTTTCAACTTTGATGATTGTCAGTGGGTAGTTATACTTCCCCTTGGCTTTCATCATACGTGCATGCGATGGGTAACACTGGAAAGAAATACTGAAGTTCCTAATTAACAGTAAACAATTGAGACATGCATATATCCTTATAATTGTTAGTCTTTGTATTTTACCACGGCATCTATCTGACTGAATATTCTCACAAGTGATGATTTTGCAGCAATGATGACCCTATATATGGCCATGTAAGTCTTGATAACTCTGATGAGCTTTGGTCCTCTAAATATGGGAGTAACAATCAAGCACCTGTACCCTTGGACACACCAAGTCCCACAGATTTTTTAAGGAATAGATCAGGGCCTTTGGATATTAAAGAAGAACACGGTCATTGTAATGATCGTTCATTTTCCCTTAGCTACAAAAATATTTCTGGTCCTACATATCAAAGTATACAAAATTCACCCACTACCACTGCTAATGTGGAACATGCTGGAGAGAGACGTAAGCATACAGGAAAAGAGCAGCAGGTATGTCAAGTAATTTTCAACGACCAGTCTATTATTTAGTTCTCTATTTGTACAGCAGACCAAATAGCTTTTTTCATTTTGTCATTTAGAGTTTAGACCTTAGACTATATGATCCAGATATATTAGGAAGTAGTAGCACCATGTCTACGGTCTTTGGTTTATCTTTTGTAATATTGCAACAACAAATGAGCAAAGTCTTAAGGGATCCCAAACCATTTTAGAAGCGTATAAATATTAGTAAAATGCTACCTTACATAATTGCTTCCTAGTTTCTGCTAACTATTTTATCAATCTTCTCATAAACCAAATTTCCCTAAAGATAAACTCTTTGGGTTATCTTCGATTTTGGGCTAACTCAACGCGACAGAACTTGTAAGGTGAGAGATACTCATTCTTTATAAGCTTTTTTCAGGAATTATCTCTAGTTAGTGCGGGACGTGTGTTTTCCCCAATATGCCCCTTCACGCAATGCTGTTAAATAACCGCTTTAGGCTTATTGCATAATGGGTTTTGGGCAAAATCTATGATATCCGATACGCTATGACTGTTTTGCTACATGGTTGCACACCAGATTTCACCTGTTTCCTTCAAAGTCATTCAAGGATTTCATCTTTGTTATTGTGTATATATGCAGGTTTATAGGCCAATGAATCAGTTGAAAACTCAGAAAAAATCACACATAAAACAAGAGGGGAAAGGTTTGCAGGACTTTTATGGTAATTGGTCCTCTTCAGCAACATCAGCAAGACAGTTTGAGAATCAATTGATACCTTCTGTCATGCAATCTTCTCCCTCTTCAATTCTTGGGCAACTGAAGCAACTCCCAGGACCTGAAATACTATATCAGAACATCATAAATCCATATTTGGCACCTTCTGTGTATGGTAATCTTACCAACACATATCCTGCAATGCCAATGCTATCACAGATTCAGTTGGGAAATCTTAGGAATCAGTCTGTGCTTTCTGGGTATGAAACATCTCCTGGTATGGTGAATCCCTTGAAAAGTTATGAGGGCTCAGTCAAGCCTCAAACTATGACTCCTCAGGAGAAAATTGAAAAATTGAGGCGGCGGCAGCAAATGCAGGCAATGCTGGCTATTCAGAAACAACAGCAAGTATTGGGCCACCAAGTTTCTAGCACTAGTAAATCCATCGCTCAAAAATGCCACCCAGAAATTCAAACTCATCTTAGCGATAGGACTGATCCTAACATTGAAGATTTAAATACTCTTCCTGCTGCAGATCTGCCAATTGAACAAGATGATTCTAATACAATATCTCTGGCAATTGATGATGATTTTGTTGAAGAAACCATACTGCACAGCCTTCAGGATATTATATCAAAGGTATTGTTGAGTTGCTATTTGCTAATATATGCTTTACAGTATGATTGTTTCCTTGTATACTAATTGGGGACATGGCTTCAATCCCGAGGCAAACTTTTTCTACAGTTAGATGTCAAAACAAGACTCTGCATCAGAGATAGCTTGCTTCGGCTGGCACAAAGTGCAATGCGAAGGCATTATTCTAGTGATACAAGCAGTACAAACAAAAATAACACAGAAGAACATGAAGTTTTTGCAAGAGAAGAAAGCAGTACCCAGAACAGGTTAGAAAAGCTACGTTAATATACTACTACTTTAATTGCTGTGACTGCTTGCTCTTGGTTTATAAGTAAAAGACCTTATTATGAATTCAGTATCATTATTACTTCATTTGTGGACAAATTCAAAAGCAAATAATGGAGTATAAGATATTAGAAAACCAACAGAAACTATTGGGAAGTGTGAGAAAATGAGTCTTAGAATTTGTTTTGAATCTAACTCAACCCTACAAAATTGCTTGTAAGTTAAGGGATGCCTCCCACTTATAACCTCATTTTCAGGTCATATTTTATTCAATGTGGGATTCTCTACAGATGGAAAACAGAGGAGAGAAAGAGCTGAAAGCCTACTCTAATTGTATTCGCTCGTTGAACACAAGACTAACCGACATTGCCATTGATGGATGGCCATACCTGTACAGTTTATGATGGCACTACTGCTTTCTCTTACATTCCTCCCTCCTTCAAGCTTAGGGTAGATTGATCAATAAACATTAAAGACACTTTTATTTCTTAATAAAAACAATTTTCTAGTTGACAATGCCTTGGTCAGAAAACCAGCATATTGTTCTTGTGCTGGGATGTGAAGGACCTTGGAACTGATCATCTCCTTTCCTAGATCTGCCACCCTTTCCTGCAAGCTCTTTGAGCTCAATACTAATAATACATGGACCATATTGATTTTAGTGTTTGAAGTAACGGGTAAAATCAAAACAAGGATCAAAAGTAAGTTTGGGGCTAAACTGAGTGTATACTATGGGAAGTAAACCGACAAGAATTGTTTTAGGGACTAAACTGGAAATGGTGTTTACTGCAGGGACTAAAAAGTCCTTTTGAAATACATATCCATAAAGTTTATTTCATAATCTCACAACTACTAAAACTGTAAAGTGTGTGTTTTACAAAAAGAATTGATTACAACACTTTTGTAATGTATATTACCTTGATTGATCTGTCGAGATAATTAACTAATAACTAGTTTACTATGAACCATGGTGGTATCACAGATGTGCTGGGATGCCTGATGTTGAAACAGAGACGAATTCCATTGATCGAACTGTGGCTCGTTTACTCTTTCATAGGCCTGTGGAGTTAAAGGGAAATTATTCTGACAAACTGGAGTCGCCCATTTCTACTAAGGTGCAATGTGAAAGCAAAACAGCTAACCAAGTGAACTTTCCCATGAGGTGCTTAAAAGAGGAGGACTTAAGAAGTAATGAACAATTTTCTCACCTTGGGTTAGAGAATCCCTGTCCATCTTTTGTGGTACAGCCTATGGATCAAGTTAAAAATAGTTCATGCATGGATACTTCAGAGAATGCATCTAACCCACAGGAGCTTGAAGCCTCTCAATGAAGAAAGAAGTTCTGCCGAACAAGAGGGTAATTCCTACCTTTTCCTTCCATGTTTATTACTATGCTTTTCTTATTCAATTTTTATATATCGATTTACTAGTAATTCAAATGTTTTATTTTATTGTCAGCCTTCTGGATCATAACCGAGCTCAAATGTCGATGTAGAATCCTGAGAACCAGTTTAATGCTTGCATGTTATCAGTAGTATTTATGTTTCTTCTGTTTTAAAACATGAGAGATGTATCTTGATATCTGACCATACATAAGGTCGCGAGTGCTAAGTTGTTTTAATCACATCTACATTAAATCTATGTAGCCAAGCCACTCATATATGTCAAATTAATCATGTCTGTGCTGCCTTACATAGATCAGGCTTTAAAGTTGGCGTTGTATTTCTGTATGTACCACTGGCCAAACTTGTCCGTATCATGGAACAATGGTTTGTGTGTTGCCATTTGAGATAAAAGTCATAAATGTGTGGTTTTTATTTTGGATTTAAGTATAGGAGATGCATCTAGCAAGAGTAGTAGTTTTTAACCATGCATAGATGATTAAGTTATTTAACCACATCTGGTGATCAACATTTACTTATATTACTCTCACACAAATATTGCTCTCTCACTTCTTAGGTCTCCTTACTTAAGTATGCTCTTGGTTTCAGCCAAAAATTGTGTTCAAGATATAAAAAAGTCATAAATTTGCCTTCATCAAATTACTTGAATTTTCAGGGTGACTTCATCAAACTTTGAAGGTAAATAAGGTTGTTGCTGGCTTTCGGATCATGTATATGCCTACATGGCTGCGTTAAGTTGTTTTCGGGCTTGCTCACAGCCTGTGAGCTTAATAGGCCCATGGCTAAGTAATCATATCTCTAATCTATATACAGTCTAAAGATTGTGGTCGAAGTTGATGCTGCATTTTCCGTATGACCTTGAAAACTCTGTCAATAGTTGATGCACGATGAATACAACAGCCATGAGGAAAATGGTCACGGGTCTACACTTAATTTTCATTTGGATACGGAAAAATGTAGATTTATTAATTGCAGTTTTTGTCCATATATTTTTATTAATTCACGTATTTAGTCCATTTATTTTAAAATTACACAGTTTTGATCTCTCTTAAATTTTTTAACTAAAAAATAGTGATATGATGTAGCATATGATCTCATGAGCTAAATGCATTAATTATGCATGTGATTTATTAAATTATAAAATTAATAATTCCATAATTTCAAACTAATGGTTTTAGAATGATTTATTGCAATTTCTTATATATTAATTATTCAACATCATTTATTTTTAAATCACGTCATTTAAAATATCTTAACATAATTATTGTAGTTATAAAATTAGAAGAGATCAAAATTGTTGAATTTTAAAATAAGAGGATCAATTATATGCATTAATAAAAATAAAAATATCAAAACTGTAAATAAGTAAAAACATTGTAAGTAAACTGTGAACATGGAGGACAAGTGTGTGTTTGAGAAGTAGATATCTATTTGCATCAAGTGTCAATTATACCTTACACTTTGAATCATGTTATATTATTATAAGGTATGTTTAATTTAGTTTTGAATTTTAGTTTTTTTACAACTATCTTATAAATCAATTTTAAAAAACTGTATTTAGAAAACTGTATTTAGAAAGAAAATAAAATGAATATGTTATGTAATCCTATTTTCAAAAACTACTTAGAGATGAGAAAACTATTGGTATCAAAGTAATAAAATAATATCACATAGTTAAAATAAAAGATAAGAAAAGAGGAATTGAATACAATATTTATGTTGAAGCCCTCAACAAATAAAGGTAAAAAGTCGTATGGTAAAAATAAAAAAAGTTCACTAAATGAAAAATATTACAGGCCATCTCTCTAAATTAAAGAGGAAAATATTTACGCTCTTGAAAATGAGCATGCTATATAATGACAAAAATTATGGGGTTCATTGTTGCATATCTATGATGCATGTAAGGACAAGATGCAATTATGCATGCAATGCACGAGCATTATGAATTTAAATTGCTAATACACCCAACTTGCCACTTTCCATCACATACAACTAGGGCTGGACAAAACATATGGCCCGCTTTATACCGCCCGACCCGCAACGTGTGAAGTAAACTGGGCCAGTTGGATTAGACCCAACGGGTCACACGGGCATAATTAATGGGTTCACCAGGGTAGATTCGGCCGGGTTCGGATTATGGATTTTGGACCGGGTTATTGATAATTGTTGGGCTGGAATTCCATTTTAACTTGGCCCACTATTATCTCAACCCTAACTCTAATTTCATTCAGTCACAATCCCACCCACAACTCATTCTCTCATCATCATCTTCTCACAAACCCTAATTTCTCCAAGCCTCATCTTTTTCTAATTTATTTGTAACTACTGGCTTTCAGTTTTCCATCTGAAGTGTTCAAACCTTACTTTGTTTTGTGTTCCTTCTATATAGCCAAGTACTTACTAGTGGAAAAGAAAGGAATCGTATTGTTCATAAAGATTTAAATAGTGCCGATCTCTTAAAGTTATTCATGCTCTTGTTCTCGCAAATAACGATTATAAAAGCAAATATTTGCATTCAGAAAGCCAAATATGGATGAAAAAACAGTATGAAGTATTTATTCATAAGGTACATGTTTAAGCTTCAAGTTAAATTCTATTTAACTGCTTATTTACTTTCTTAGGGTTTTTATTTCTTTTTATAATAATTAGGGTTTTGATTTAATATTTCTGTTTTTGGATTTTCTAGAGTTTGGTTTTTTTTTTGTTTTTGCAGTTTTATATATTAGATTTTTCAATTTTCTTAAGTATGATGTGTTAATATATAGTAATCTGCCTCACTTTAACATGCAGCTTGTCTTTTGTTCTACTAATTGTTTGTCCTAATCCTAAATTATTTGTTTTTGTTCTTATGAATATGTTGGGTGAGTTGGTTTTGGTTTGTTTTATTACTGTTAAGGCAAAAAATCCATTATGTCTAATTTTCCACATTAATCCTTACTTTTTAACTTTCTATTATGTTCTTAATATTGTTGTTGTCTTCAATATACATCATGATAACAAATTTTTTAAGTATATTATTTTATTTTATATGGCAGGGTATTTTGTTTTATATGACTGGGTTAGGTTTTGAAATTGAAATTACTTTTCGCATTGTTAGCAAATAGATTGTTAGCAAATACATACATTACATATACAAAGATTATGGATACAAGGTAAATAATTTATACATACATTACATATACAAATGCTGCAAAATTAGTGGGATATGAACTGTGAAGTAAACAGCAAAATATCAAAAAGAAACTAAGACTTGATTGAATCAGAAGAGAGAGAGAGAGTGGGAACAGAAAATGAGTTTTTTGGAAACAAACAGAGAAAATGTGTAAATCAGCAGAAGTTGTGACGCAGGGCCATCACTAAGATTTTGGGTAACATCAGCAAATTATGAACTTAGAGCCTTTTTTATAAGCCATATGTGTGTGCGTCAGTGCGTGTGTATATATATATATATATATATATATATATAGCCATAAAAATTATCCTAACTAATAACTTCATCTAGAGTTCTTTTTCTCTTTTGTAAGCTCTTCAAGATGGTTATCAATTGTATCAAGAATTAATACATACATTACCAAGAATAGAAGATTTTCAATGCATTACTAATCATACCAAGAATTAAAAACGATAGCCATGTTTAGCAAACAAAAAATGAAGAAAAATCTATTTTTTTTTGAGATTATAAGATCTAAATAGTTGCTGTTAATTTGTATCAAACTCTTTGTTTCTTGTTTTGAATTGAAAAATGTGTCATGTGCATTTTTTTAGTTGTTTTGTTGTATGCTAACCATGATTAAAAAGTATAAACATTTTCTGTTAGTTGATACTTTCTGTTTCAATCACTACCTTAGACATATCTTATTTGTAGTATCAAAACTTTACTAGTATAATGCCATGATTCACTTGGTAATTTTATTATTTATATACTCATGACAATACAATTTGTTAAGTTATTATCCCCTAATACTTCTCTTTTTAGTACATCCACTTTAATTTTCCATCACCTTGAAACCTTGCAGTTCCTCCATGTAGAACATTTGATATTTGATAATTTATGCTCTTTCTGACCAACATTTGATATTCATACTCTTATTTTTTTTTTGGTATGATGTAAAAAAACAAAGCTGTTTTTTAGTTATTAGATTTGTTGCTATTATTTCATATAACTAATTTATTTTTATTCTTTTTGTTTCATTTCTCTCATTATTGGATCTCATATCTTCAAGGTAAATATTCTTTTATTTATTTTTTCTTTGATTTTTTGCATACTCTAGAATTTCAATATTCTGATTTTTGAATTCAAACTCTAATTTCCAACTCTAATAAATATTCATATCTAGAAAACTCTAATATGCATATTCTGATATGAATTTAAACTCTGATGTTTAGATATGAATAATTATTAGATATGAATATTCTGATTTTTTCCCAAAATACTTTCTAGAGTTTGACTTTTTGATTTTTTTTGCATATTCTAGAAAAAAATATACTTGATGTTCTTGGCTTGTGGCTGGAAAAGATGGATCAACGAGCCAGTAACAGTAGCACCCAAGGGGTGATTATAGAGCAAGAGCACTGTAAGTTTGTGCTTCTATTTTTTTCATTTTCTGTTTGATGCTTATATTGTTTCTATTTCATGTTTATAAGTTTTTCAAATGTATACTATATTTTTATGCCTATAAATGAATGCTATATATTTAACTTGTATATTTCTTTTTAAGATGTGTTTAAAGTTTCTGGTTCTTTTTATGAGTTTAATTAACATGTTAAAAATGTGCTTCTTTTTTTCTAAGTGTAACTTGTGCTTCTTTTTTACTAAATGTAATTAGTGCTTCAGTTTTTTTTAATGCGTGCTTCTATTTAGTTGTAATGCTTCAGTTTTTCTAATGTATGCGTAATTTTTTTATACACCTTTTTAAATTTATTTGATTTCTTTATTTATAACTTGTAATGTATTTTAATTTTTTTTTCTTTCTTATACATACTTTTAAATGTATTATATGCATGCAAGTTTTTGTTGATGCATGTTTCTCTAATATATACTTTTGTTTATTATATGTTTTTTCTTTTTCTTAATGGATATTTATTTGAATATTATTCTTATATTGTTTAATGAGTACAGTGTGCTAGTTACACACTAGACACTGTATTATAGTTAACCTTCAATGGGTTGAATAAGTCTAGTGTGTGAAACACACTAGACTCTTGAATTATAGTCACTTACATAAGAATTAAACTTCCTTAAATATTCATAAATCCCCTTAAATATTCAATTACAACCACTTAAATAATAGAGTAATACAATCTTTGGATGTTAAATTACATTCATTTAAAATTGAATACACTCCCATAAAATTTTATTACAACCCTTTAAAAGTCAATGAACTTAAATAAATAATTCCATATGGTTGGTATTTGGTTATTAAGGCTCCTTCATGATTTCAGTGATGAACCAACCTAGTCAAAATTTACCAACTGCAAATATCAACACTACTGAAGCAGGTGCAGCAGCAACAACAATATTTGTTGGACTTGATTTGGCTAACAATCAAGTTAAAAAGAAGAGAAAAGCTAATGCATGTGGTCCTAGGCAATCCTCTAAATGCTGGGAACACTTTAACAAAATTAATTCTAGTGAAGAGGAGGTACAATCTGCCGCATGTAAATACTGCCACAAAATATACTTGTGTGACTCTCGAACTCATGGCACCTCATGGAACCTCAATTACAACAGAGTGTTGGACTTCAATTCAAAACCTTAACTACTTGACCCATACGGCACACTTTGCTGATAATGATTGGAATTATCAAAAAAGGATTATTAGTTTCATAGTAATTCCAAATCATAAGGGTGACACAGTTGGTAAGAAGATTTAAGAGGTTTTAAAGGAATGGAGGATTCGAAATGTGTCAACTATAACTGTTGATAATGCATCATCCAATGATGTAGCTGTTGCTTTTTTTTAAAAAAAGATAAATAATATGGATGGTTTGATGGGGGATGGGGAACACTTCCACATGAGGTGCACTGCTCATATTCTGAATTTAGTTGTAACTAATGGCTTGAAAGAAAAAAATTTGGCAATCTCTAGCATTAGAAATGCTGTTAGATTTGTAAAGTCTTCACCTCATCGGGCTGCCAAGTTTAGGGAATGTGTTCAGTTAGCTGGAATATCTTGTAAAAAATTACTATCTCTTGATGTTTCAACTCGTTGGAATTCAACCTACTTGATGCTTGAGGCTGTGGAGAAGTTTGAAGTAGCTTTTGGGAAGGTTGAGGAGTCAAGTTATAAGGATTTCTTTGGAGAAGCTGGTCCCCCAACTAGTTATGATTGGGATACAGCTAGGGCATTTGCAACTTTTTTGAAGTTATTTTATGAGGCAACTAGAGTGTTTTCCTCCTCACAACATGAGAGTATACATGCAGCTTTTCACCAATTGTCTACAATCTATTGTGAGCTGCAAAATGCCTCATTGAATTTGAACACCATTTTTGCAAGTGTGGCTGAGGATATGTTAGCAAAATATGATAAGTATTGGGGTAATATTGCAAACATTAATAAGTTGCTATATTTTGGGGTAATTTTTGATCCACATTATAAGTTAAAATATGTTGAGTAGTGCTTTCAAGATATGTATGCAACTAAATCAGAGGTGGCTATTGAATTGATCACATTAATTAAAGAAGATCTAACTAAAATGTACAAATGGTATAAAAAAGTCCATGACAAAAAAAATAATTTACCACAACCAACTCCCATGGCTGTTGACAATGCTTCCCATGATGAAACATCTGTTGCTGCTGCCCATAATTCACAAATGGCCAGAGTACAAGCCTTTGAAGACCATTTGAAAGAGAAAGACTCAATTGACCAACAAAATGAGCTTGAGGGATATTATTCTAGTAAGTGTGTGAAGATGAGTGAAAAATTTGATATTCTTGCTTGGTGGAAATGTAACGCAACTCTGTACCCAATCTTATCTCTTATAGCCAAAGATATTTTGGCTATACCGGTGTCTACAGTTGCTTCTGAAAGTGCTTTTAGTACTGGTGGGAGAGTCATTGAAACCTTTAGAAGCTCTTTAAAGCTAGAAATGGCTGAAGCATTAATTTGCACTCAGAATTGGCTAAAACCGTCACTCACTTGTTTCAAAGACTTAAATCTTAGTGAAGATGTTGATCTTTCTGAAGAAATTATTAAAGGTAAAGTTATTTATGTATCTTTTAATGGTTTGAACTTTCTAATATATTCATATGTTCATAATATAGTCTAATGTTTATTATTTTGTTAATTATTTCAGAGTTTCAAGGAATTTCAGTTGGAAAGGCAAATACTGCAGGTGGCTCATCATCACAGCCACCTAGTTGTGGTTGAATAAAATTAATGTAATATTCCTTCTTATTGTTACTAATTTGAAATGATTTTGTCAATATTGTGTTAGTACTTACTAATTCTGCCAAACTTTTCAGATTTAGACTTTTTTGAACTCACACAATCTTAAGGCAAATACTAACTTGGCTCTATGACAATATCAACACAAGGTTTTTGGGATTTGTATAAATTGTTGTTCTGTCTGGTAAGTTATTACTGTTATATCTTATTGTTATTTTAATTGCCAAAAATTGTTAGTAACCAAAATTGTAAGTAGCCACAACACAACTGTTATTCTGTTAGCAATCTAAATTGCATGTTATAGATATATGTTAGCATATATTAGCATTTTTGTGTTAAGCAAGAACATAAGATTAATTTGTTATTCTTATATAATTACCCTTTTATTTTCCAACAGCTGGTGCATTAGATTCTGAGACTGATTTTGCTGCAAGTCATAGAAAAACAAGTGTTTTATCATATGTATGTTACCTTTTATCTTAAGTCAATTAAAGTACTAAGTATGAATATTGATTCTATAGGAAAACAAGTGTTTTATCATAAAATTAAAGTACTGAATATGACTATTGATTCTGTAGGTTGCAGGAGTTCTTGTAGATTGCTTGGTGTTAAATCTTTATTTAACATTAGCTAAGTTAGTAGCAACAATTTATATTATTGTGAACAACATATATCGGTATGTCAACCTGATTTCTTAGTTTGATCTTTTTGTTGATTCAAAATGAATGATCTAATAATGTTGATTGCATTATTT
Organism: Cicer bijugum; assembly: GCA_037974875.1. Taxonomy (NCBI): domain Eukaryota; kingdom Viridiplantae; phylum Streptophyta; class Magnoliopsida; order Fabales; family Fabaceae; genus Cicer; species Cicer bijugum. Next base: position 1,014,226 of record JBBPBT010000722.1, on the reverse strand, counting down.
TTTATTCAAACTAGGCTGCTATCAAGTCTGGAATTTCTTAGTTTGGCATTATCAAGTCTGGGATTTTTTACTGTTGACTGCAAATAGGTATTGAATTATTTTTTCTATGGTACACATCAACAACATATTTTTACATTGGTTATTGGATACTAATTTTTGCTCTAATTTTTTAGGTTGGCAATGTGAACAAATTGGAAATATATATTGATAATTGTATTGATAATTGTATTGTCATAGAGTCAATTAAAACTATCAATATTTTCCAAGAAGTGTGTATTAATATTAGACTTGTTATGTGAATGTAGTTGAAAAACTAAGCTGTTAAAATCTATTGTTGAATAACTAGGCTGTGATAATCTGATGTTGAAAAACTAGGCTGTGATAATCTGTTATTGAAAAACTAGGCTGGGATAATCTGTTGTTGAAAAACTAGGCTGTGATAATCTATTGTTGAAAAATTAAGCTGATATGTGAATGTATTAATATTAATATTATGTGAATGTACTTGAGTTGTTGTTGAAAAATTAAGCTGTTATAATCTGTTGGACTTGAAAAACAATGATTGTGTTAAACTTTTAGTTGTAATCTGTCGGATTTGAAGAAAACTTTTAGTTGTAAGTTGTTGTATTTGTATGTTATGTGAATGTAGTTGTAAACTGAGTTGTAGTTGTAAGTTGTTTCATTATAGGAATATAATTGTATGTTATGTGAAAGTTAGTAGTCCAATTTTTTTTTAAAAAAATGAGTACAAATTTTATCTTTAAATGGCTCAAAAGTGTTCTTATATTGGATAATAAATTACTACTGTGAAGAAATAAAAAAAAAAATAGTTATTTTGATAAACATGTTATTGGGTCAAAAAAATTTGAATGGCTCAAACAATGACCAACCCGAATATAACCACCCGATTAACCCGCAACCCGCATACCCGATTTTTATAATGAGCGAAAATGGGCCTTGTAATGTTCAACCGCGGATTGGGCCGGTTTGTGTTTTTAGGCCCGAACTCACCCTACCCGCCCCGTTGTCCAACCCTACATACAACATGCAACTTGTCTTTACTTATATTGTAACTTGTCTTTACTTATTCCATGGACACGTTACAATGTGTAACACTTCAAATTTTATAATAAATTATTTTATTAAAGAAATATATTTTAAATAATTAATTTGATTTAAAATTATTTTAAAATATATGTTAATAGACATCGTAATTACTTTTTTTTATATGGGTGCTTTAGATGATGTGCTACTCTTATACATATTGGATTAAATAAGTAATCTAAAAAATAAATATAATATTTTAGGCTAAATTATATTTGTGGTCCTTTAACTTAATTTCAGGTAATGTTTTAGTCCTTTATCTTTTTTTTTCTAAGTTGGTCATTTATTTTAATTTTAAGTGACAATTTGATATTTTATGTTTTAAAATTTCAACAATGTTCTCCTTTTTTATACAAAAATTCAAAAATATCATCAAAATTTTTAACCAAAACCAATAAAATTAATAACCATTTTCAATATAATGCAAATTTTATCAAATTCATAACTCAAATATTCAAATACACTCATATTTTTATTTCCAACAACATCAAATAAAGAATAAAAATATGAGTTTATTTCAAAATTAAAGTTATGAATTTGATTAACTTTGTATTTTATTGAAGATGATAATGAATTTTAAGGATTTCGTTTGAAAAATTTGATGATTTTTTTTTTAAATTTTTGTAAAGAAAAGGACAACATTGTTGACATTTTAAAACATAAAATATCAAATTGTCACTTCAAATTAAAATAAATTACCAACTCGGGAAAAAATATAAAGGACTAAAACGTTACCTGAAATTAAGTTAAGGGACCGCAGATGCAATTTAACCTATATTTTATATATTTTTCTAAATAGTATTTTAGGGTAATATTTTATAAAATAAGATTTTAGGCGATTTTATGTGTATATGGGCGTACACAATTAATGTGATATTTTACAATGCATTTGAATGATGTTAAGTGTGCACGTAGTTATATTATAATTATTTATAACTTTTTTCTATTTTTATTTATTTATTTTATAAATTATTATCTAGAGATAATAGTAATTGTACTTGATTTTCTTATTTTTATATACGTGTTATGGCATTGTGATTTTATATATATTTATTATGATATAATAACTAATATAAAATATGATTTATTTTATAGTTTTAACTATTTTCTAATGATGGCAATATTTAATTCGAGTATGTTAAAAAATAAGCATTATTATAGTGATAACTTTGAATATAAGAATTTTAAGTGATTAATGTATTTTAAAAGATTAATTATTTTTTTTATAAAGTATGAATTTTGAAATATTAATAATTAAATTGTGTTTAAAAAAACATATTAAAAAAATAACTTTAGAAATTGTGGGTTTCATTTATAAAAAAAAAAAAAAGTAAAATGTGTGTCCTGGAGGAGTAGTAGCAGCGCTAACGAAGAGGAAACATAAACTAGAACTATCCTTTGACACCAATAATCGATAACTCTTGCAAAAAAGTTTTTCTGTTTTCGTTCAAATTTCAATATGTTATTTTACTCACATAGCCAATCAATTAAACACATTCTCCCAGATTTTTAACCATCTCGATTTCTCTCTAAAATATCCGACTTTTCCATTGTGGAATTTGTTATTTTGCACCGTTCTTCTTCACCGTAAGCCCGATTTGAGTGAAACCAACGTCAACATGATAGTCAGAAAAGTGACTATATTATCCACTAATTGATTTTCTAATTTATGGTTGTAACACCCCGTTTTTCAAAGCGAGGGTGTATATTTTTTTTTTTCAAAAGAAGTTAAAATAAAACAGACAGATAAATAAGATAACACCTTTGGATAAAATAATTAAGTCATTATAATTTACAAGCAGCGGAAAAAGTTCTCGAAATATGAATTCAAAATATTTACATAACAAAAGTGGTACAGTCTTCCAGTTTAAAAATAAAAGCAACCCAAAAGAAAGACATATGTTCCCTCTGTGTCATCCTAGTCTGATCATTTTACAAAACAACTAAACACCCTGAGTGATCTCCACGCGCCCCGTGAGATCCTCCTAACATAGCTCCAATCAAGCACTCCCATCCACATTCCCATCCGGAGGGTACGAACCGGTAGGATCATCCTGATTCTCATCTGAGGGCAAAGCCCAGATTTCCACAATAGTTGTAAAGGGTCACCAACCGAAAATTAACAGTTAACACATAACATTTAAGCTTTTCAATGCACAAATAACCTTTTCAATTTATCATACATCTTAGAAGGGTTTTTCCACATGCTAAAAGTTCATGTAAAGCTTGCCAAATGTAAATGACATCAAATAGAGTTATCAATCCATCAAGTAATACATAACTCACCAAAACATTGATAAATCAATTGAGCAATAAATTATCTAACTCAAAATAAGATTCTCCACTAAGCCAATCGATCGGGGAAATCAATTTCCTGAAAGTTTTTAGTGAAAATTGAACTCTGGGCTTAAATCAATCGATTGGGTAAATCGATTGACTCAATCGATTGGGTAAATCGATTTCCTGACAGACAGAGCCCCTGTATTGATTCCAATCGATTGAGCAAATCGATATTTGGAAAGACAGCGCCCCTGTATTGAATCCAATTGGATCCAATCGATTTACCAAATCGATTTCTTAAATGATTTTGAAAAACATATTACAAAATCGATTGGGTAAATCAATTTCGTGAAAGACAGAGCCTCTGTAACTCATCAAATCGATTGGGTAAATCGATTTCCCTGTATATTCTTTCAAAAATACATAAACTAACTCAACCACATTCAAACACCACTCCAAACCTTAACACTTAGCAATACCCATACAATCACCACGACATTATGAGTTTCGAAAACGTTTTTACCATCTAACATACTATCACACACTTCCAAAACATAACTCTTAGTAAAATCAACACAATCACAAATTTGAATCAAACACACTTACACATAATTTCAAAACATACCGCTTAACAGTTTCAATGCAATACCCACACAGACAAGATGAACCAACAAATCACATGACATCACCATGACTCGACAATCCCAATATGGACAAGATGAACCAACAAATCACATGGCATCACCTTGACTCGACAATCCCAACACAGACAAAATGAACCAACAAATCACATGGCATCACTTTGACCTGACAATCCCAACACATATAAGATGAACCAACAAATCACATGGCATCACCTTGGCTCGACAATCCCAACGCATACAAGATGAACCAACAAATCACATGGCATCACATTGGCTCGACAATCCCAACACATACAAGATGAACCAACAAATCACATGGCATCACCTTGGCGCGACAACCTCAACACAAACAAGATGAACCAACAAATCACATGACATCACTTTGACCTGACAATCCCAACGCATACAAGATGAACCAACAAATCACATGGCATCACCTTGGCGCGACAATCTCAACACAGACAAGATGAACCAACAAATCACATGGCATCACCTTGACTCGACAATTCATTTCTCCACAAAATCATTTTTACGACAACAATAAGTAAACGCAGATATTAAGAGATTCCCCATTCTTAATACTCATTTAACATAATGATTTTCACAAACAAACACACTTTAAGAAAACAAAAATATTAAGAGATTCCCCATTCTTAATACTCTTTTAACTCCAACGATTTTCAAAACAAACATTAAGTAAACAAGACATTAAGAGATTCCCCATTCTTAATTCTCATTTAACTTAAACGATTTTCCAAAACAAACACACATTAAGTAAATAAGACATTAAGAGATTCCCCATTCTTAATACTCGTTTAACTTAATGGTTTTCAAATTCCACACAATACAAACCCAAACATACTTTCACATTCAATCCATAATTCACACCAAATCATTTTTCCACACAAAGCACATCTCAAATTCTATAATATATCAATTATGAACACGTCGAATACGACGACACAAATCAACACAATCCATCACTCAAACACAACAATTTCATTTACTCAAAATCATACATAAATGAGGTAAGTTCATTTTCCATGAAACATTCTTCAATATCACCAAAACCCCACATTAGAATTTCACCCATAAAGCATTAATTTGTTTTTACCCAAATCAACGCTTCAACCCTAACAAATTCTTTTCCACACAACTACAAGTAAGTCCCTAAATGCAAACTAAAAGTTTGGAAGGAGCCCTTACCTTCACTTTAGCTTTTTCGTTCGATTTCGGTACCGTGAGCAAATCCGGTAAAAATCTCCGCTCGCAACGCCGCTTCCAAAGTTAGCTCACTAGCACCGTAGTGTAGTGGTGAGCAACTTTCCCTTCTATCACTTCTTGAAACGACGCTTAGATCTAGATGAAACGGAGAGATTTGAGTTTGAATCCCTAAAACCGTTTTTCTTCGTTTTAGAATCAAAGGTGAAGAGTAAAGTTGAGAAATCCTTGTCCTATCACCCACTATCAATTTCGAACTCCAAGGGAAGAAAAGAAAGCAAAAACGAGCAACAATGGAGGAAGGGGGAAAATGGGTGTGCGCGGCAGAGAGGGAGAGGGAGGGAAAATGTTTCTTTCTTTCCTTCTCTTTTCCTTTCTTTCTTTTTCTTTTCTCTCTTTTTCTCCTCTTCCCAATTCCTTCCTTTCCTTTTCTATATATACTTATTATATATATATATATATATTAATTATAATTAACAAATATCTCAAAATCTTTAGATATTTATTAAATTACCCTTTCACCCATAACGCATTAAACTCTTCGCAAAAGATTCGCCGCAGTTAATTTAATTTATTTATCGACGAGTAATACTAATCGGGCATCAAAATACCTTTTGATTATATAAACTCCAAAATATTAATAACTTTGGCTAAAAAGCCCCTGAGTTCAATACCAAAATCCATTAAAATACATAAAGTACACTTTAAAATTATGGGTCTTACGTTACTACCCCCCTAAAATTAGTTTCGTCCTCGAAACTATGCGTCGATAAATAACTCTGGATGTTGTTCTCTCATCTTATTCTCCAGTTCCCAAGTCGCATCTCCAGTAATTGGGTTCCAAATCACTTTGACTAACGAAACATCCTTGGTCCTCAATCGCTTGATCTTCCTGTCATCAATTCTCACCGGTGGTACTTTGAATGACAAGTTATCCTTTAGCTGGATTGTGTCTGGTTCAATCACATGAGATGGATCTGCAAGATATTTCCTCAATTGTGACACATGAAACACATCATGAATTTCGGAGTCAACTTCTTCGATTTCAATGCTCTACCAACTCCAGTAGTAGGTGTGACTCTTAGAAATACATGGTCCCCCTGTTCGAATTCTAAAAGTTTGCGACGCTTGTCCGCGTAACTCTTATGACGATCCTATGAAGTCTTCATTTTCTCCTTGATCTTCCTTACCTTAGCTGTAGTCTGTTCACCATCTCTGGTCCGACAATCATACTTTCACCGTCCTTATACCAACACAAGGGCGTCTGACACTTGCGCCCATATAAAGCCTCATGTGGTGCCATTCCAATACTTGCGTGGAAACTATTGTTGTAGGTGAACTCAATCAATGGAAGTACGTCATCCCAACTTCCTCTATCATCTAATACACGTGCTCTCAACAGATCCTCCAGGGACTGATTCGTCCTTCCAGTCTGTCCGTCCGTTTGTGGATGGTAAGCTGAATTCAATCGTAGTTTCGTTCCCAACGCTTCGTGCAATGCACCCCAAAAATGTGATGTGAACTTCCGATCACGGTCTCACAATTTCGACAATGTAGACCTCTGTTAGCTGATCTACCTTATAGGTGGTCTTTATTGGCAAAAGTGTGCGGATTTAGTCAGTCGATCCACTATCACCCATATAGAATCATTCTTTCTCCTTGTTTTTGGCAATCCAGTTATAAAGTCCATGGAAATGCTGTTCCACCTCCACTCAGATATATCTAGAGGTTGCAACACCCCAGCAGGTCGCTGATGTTCCACCTGGTATGGAACATCCATCTAGTACCAAGCCTAAACACTAAGTCTGACACCGACACATTGAGTACAATATGTCATTACCTAATGATAGGACTTCCAATCCATACCAAGAATGATCTTGGGTTATTGTAGAGTAAACAAATCAAATTAATCGAGAAATCTCTATTATGGACCATTACTTGGCAATGTAAACATGCAATATTTTCAGTCAAAATCTTAACAATCGTAAAACAACCAAATCAAAAAGGTAGTGACGACGCAAATAACTTCCAATGATTCATACAATCCATAGTAGTGAAGGAATGGGTTGCCCCCGAATCAGAAAGTGTAGTTAGGGGGTTACCTGTAATCGCACCGTCATATTGAATCAGATTGCTAGATAAATTTCCAACTTCGGCGCCGACGCAATAAACATGTCTTCTAGCAGTAGGAAGTGTAATCCTAGCTACATTCACCATTGGTTCCACCTTCGGAGCCTTGCAATTCTTTGCAAAGTGCCCTGGTTTACGGCAATTGTAACAAGTAGGACTGTTAAAGGTACAAGCATAAGCATAATGTCCCTCTTCTCCACATCGGAAACATCGTATACCTTGTCCCACTTCTCTCCCAAAGTCTTGGTTCCCTGGGTTATTCTGTCCCCCATTGTTATCATGTGGTCGATTATAAGGTTTAGCAACTTGTTTTCCCTTGTTCTGATACTTCACCCGACTAGGCCCTCCTCGGCTGGCTCTCTTATTCTTCATATCCTCAACTTCTCTACATTTTTCTACAAGAACTTGGAAACGTTGAATTCCCAAGGGTAAGATAGAGTCTTGAATCTCATACTTTAGTCCGTCTTGGAAACGATGACACAAGAATGGCTCGTCAATCTCTTCACGGAAAAATCTGAAATGCCTTGATAGTGATTCAAACTTAGCAGCGTATTCGCCCACGGTCATGTTCCCCTGATGCAGTCTCAGGAAATCATCACCCAGTCTAGTCCTGGTACTCATCGGGAAGTATTTGTCTAAAAACTTCCTTTTGAAAGATTCCCAGTACACCTCCTCGTGAGCTGATCTCATCAACAATCTGGTACTCCTCCACCAGTACTCGGCATCTGCTAGTAGCATATATGTGGTGAAACACCCCGTTTTTCAAAGCGAGGGTGTATTTTTTTGTTTTTAAAGAAATTAAAATACAACAGAAAATTAAATAAGGGAAAACCTTTAGATAAATAATTGAGTCATTATAATTTACATACAGCTGAAAGGTTTCTCAAAACATAAATCCAAAGCATGTCCTGATGTCAACATTAGTACATGTACATCCTTCCAATTTAAATTAAAAGTAGCCCAAAAGAAAGACATATGTGTCCTGAGTGACAACCTAGTCTGATCATTTTATACATAACAAAAAAACTATACGCCTTGAGTAATCTCCACACGCCCCGTGAGATTCACCTATCGTAGCTCCAATCAAGCACTCCCGTCCACATTCCCATCCGGAGGGTACGAACCGGTGGGATCATCCAGACTCTCATCTGAGGGCAAAGCCCAGATTTCCACAATAGTTGTAAAGGGTCACCAACCGAAATTAACAGTTAACACATAACATTTAAGCTTTTAAATGCACAAATAACCTTTTCAACTGAGCATACACCTTAAAAGGGTTTCTATATGCCAAACATGCATAAACAAAGTTGAAAAAATGAAGTTTTTAACAAAATAGCACTGTTGTATTTGAATACAACATCTTTGTATTCGAATACAAGGCTATTTCAGCATTCAGCAGCAAAACAGCATGTCTGTATTCGACTACAACAGTCTGTATTCGACTACACAGTAAGTCAGTGGCAAAACAGCATGTCTGTATTCGAATACAGCTTGCTGTATTCGAATACACATCAGACAACAGCAGAAAAACAGCAAAAATCAGCATTTTTCAGCTTTTCAAATGGTTTCGAAATCAATCAACACTTACCCACAAATCCAAACAATCAAACTTAGCAATTATAGCGCACTCACCACGACATCTTGAGTTTCGAAACAATTTTGCATTCAATTACACTTACACACAACTCCAAAACAAAACACTTAGCGATTATAACACAATTACCACGACATCTTAAGTTTTGAAATGGTTTTGCAATCAATCATGCTATCACACAATTCCCAAACATCCACACTTGGCAATTATAACACAATCACCACAACAACTTTAGTTTCGAAACACTCCAACATAAACTTGAATCAAAACACGACTCGCACACAATTTCAAAACGTACTGCTTAACAGTTACAACACAATACCCACACGGACAAGATGAACCAACAAATCACATGGCATCATCTTGACTCGACAATCCCAACACGAACAAAATGAACCAACAAATCACATGACATCACCTTGACTCGACAATCCTAACACAGATAAGATGAACCAACAAATCACATGGCATCACCTTGACTCGACAATCCCAACGCATACAAGATGAACCAACAAATCACATGGCATCACCTTGGCGCGACAATCTCAACACAGACAAGATGAACCAACAAATCACATGGCATCACCTTGACTCGACAATCCCATCGCATACAAGATGAACCAACAAATCACATGGCATCACCTTGGCGCGACAATCTCAACACAGACAAGATGAACCAACAAATCACATGGCATCACCTTGACTCGACAATCCCAACGCATACAAGATGAACCAATAAATCACATTGCATCACCTTGGCGCGACAATTCATTTCTCCACAAAATCATTTTTACGACAACATTAAGTAAACGCAGATATTAAGAGATTCCCCATTCTTAATACTCATTTAACTTAATGATTTTCACAAACAAACACACATTAAGCAAACAGAAATATTAAGAGATTCCCCATTCTTAATACTCTTTTAACGCCAACGATTTTCAAAATAAACATTAAGTAAACAAGACATTAAGAGATTCCCCATTCTTAATTCTCATTTAACTTAAATGATTTTCACAAACACACATTAAGTAAACAAGACATTAAGAGATTCCCCATTCTTAATACTCATTTAACTTAATGGTTTTCGAATTCCACACAAAACAAACTCAAACATATTATCAAATCCAATCCACATATCAAATTTCATCAGTGTTAATTAAGAACACGTCAAATACAACAAACACAAATCAACACAACATACCACTCAAACACGTCACATTTCATTTACTCAAAATCATACTCAAATGAGTTAAATTCATTTTCCCCCAAATCAACACTTTAACCCTAACAAAATCCTTTTCCACACAACCTCAGGTAAGTCCCTAAATGCAAACTAGAAGTTTGGAAGGAGCCCTTACCTTCACTTTAGCTTTTTCGTTCGATTATGGTACCGTGAGCAAATCCGATAAAATCTCCGTTCGCAACGTTGCTTCCAAAATTGGTCCACTAGCACCGTAGCACGGAGGTGAGCAACCTTCCCTTCTGTCACTTCTTGAAACGAAGCTTGGATCTAGGTGAAACAGGGAGATTTGAGTTTGAATCCCTAATACCGTTTTTCTCCGTTTTCGAATCAAAGAGGAAGAGTGAAGTTGAGAAATCCTTGTCCTATCAGCCACTATTAATTTCGAACTCAAGGAAGCAAGGAAGAACGAAAATGGATGAAGATGGAGGAAGGAGGAAAAACAACGCACGCGAGGCAGGGGAGGAAGAAGATGGAAATTTTCTGTTTTCTCTCCTTCTCTTTTCCTTTTTTCCTTTTTCTTTCCTTTCTATTTGCTTTCTTTCCAATTCCTTCCCTTCCGTTTCTATATATATATATATATATATATATATATATATATATATATATATATATATATATATATATATATATATATATATATATATATATGAATTATAATTAACAAATATCTCAAAATCTTTAGATATTTATTAAATTACCCTTTCACCCATAACGCATTAAATTCTTTGTAAAAGATGCACCGCAGTTAATTTACTCTATTTATCGACGAGTAATTCTAATCGGCATCAAATATCTTCTTGGTCATATAAACTCCAAAATATTAATAACTTTGGCTAAAAAGCCTCTGAGTTCAATACCAAAAATACATAAAGTACACTTAAAAATTATGGGCCTTACACGTGGCATAGTTGACCTTCACTCCCGCCTGACAGTTAATCATTTCGAAGATCTTCTCCACTTCTTGGATCCATTGATCTGCTTTCTCTGAATTCTCATGCCCCTCAAACTTGGGAGGATTGTAACGACGAAAGTCTTTTAATCCTCTTGACTCTGCAGCACGGATCTCTCTTTCCCTCTTTTCGAGATCACGTTGAATCTTGGCAGCAGTTTGTGCAGCAACAGAAGCAGCCATGTTATTCATAGCCTCCGCCATTCGATCATCCCTATTGGCATTGGCTCTCGGAACGTCATTCCTCCTTGGTGGCATGGTTTTCCTATAAAACCATCATCAAGTAGAGTCTTAACACTACTTCAATAATTCCAAAAATAACTTCCGACCACATCAGCACATAGTAATTATTCTGAACTTGACAACTCAAACCACCTAAACCGACACATGATCAGACAACAACTCCTAACCTATAATCTAGAACTAAAGGTTCCACAGCCCCCAAAGAAAACCAAACCAAAGCTCTGATACCACAATGTAACACCCCGTTTTTCAAAGCGAGGGTGTATATTTTTTTTTCAAAAGAAGTTAAAATAAAACAGAGAGATAAATAAGATTAAACACATTTGGATAAAATAATTAAGTCATTATAATTTACAAGCAGCGGAAAAAGTTCTCGAAATATGAATTCCAAATATTTACATAACAAAAGTGGTACAGTCTTCCAGTTTAAAAATAAAAGCAACCCAAAAGAAAGACATATGTTCCCTCTGTGTCATCCTAGTCTGATCATTTTACAAAACAACTAAACACCCTGAGTGATCTCCACGCGCCCCGTGAGATCCTCCTAACATAGCTCCAATCAAGCACTCCCATCCACATTCCCATCCGGAGGGTACGAACCGGTAGGATCATCCTGATTCTCATCTGAGGGCAAAGCCCAGATTTCCACAATAGTTGTAAAGGGTCACCAACCGAAAATTAACAGTTAACACATAACATTTAAGCTTTTCAATGCACAAATAACCTTTTCAATTTATCATACATCTTAGAAGGGTTTTTCCACATGCTAAAAGTTCATGTAAAGCTTGCCAAATGTAAATGACATCAAATAGAGTTATCAATCCATCAAGTAATACATAACTCACCAAAACATTGATAAATCAATTGAGCAATAAATTGTCTAACTCAAAATAAGATTCTCCACTAAGCCAATCGATCGGGGAAATCAATTTCCTGAAAGTTTTTAGTGAAAATTGAACTCTGGGCTTAAATCAATCGATTGGGTAAATCGATTGACTCAATCGATTGGGTAAATCGATTTCCTGACAGACAGAGCCCCTGTATTGATTCCAATCGATTGAGCAAATCGATATTTGGAAAGACAGCGCCCCTGTATTGAATCCAATTGGATCCAATCGATTTACCAAATCGATTTCTTAAATGATTTTGAAAAACATATTACAAAATCGATTGGGTAAATCAATTTCGTGAAAGACAGAGCCTCTGTAACTCATCAAATCGATTGGGTAAATCGATTTCCCTGTATATTCTTTCAAAAATACATAAACTAACTCAACCACATTCAAACACCACTCCAAACCTTAACACTTAGCAATACCCATACAATCACCACGACATTATGAGTTTCGAAAACGTTTTTACCATCTAACATACTATCACACACTTCCAAAACATAACTCTTAGTAAAATCAACACAATCACAAATTTGAATCAAACACACTTACACATAATTTCAAAACATACCGCTTAACGGTTTCAATGCAATACCCACACAGACAAGATGAACCAACAAATCACATGACATCACCATGACTCGACAATCCCAATATGGACAAGATGAACCAACAAATCACATGGCATCACCTTGACTCGACAATCCCAACACAGACAAAATGAACCAACAAATCACATGGCATCACTTTGACCTGACAATCCCAACACATATAAGATGAACCAACAAATCACATGGCATCACCTTGGCTCGACAATCCCAACGCATACAAGATGAACCAACAAATCACATGGCATCACATTGGCTCGACAATCCCAACACATACAAGATGAACCAACAAATCACATGGCATCACCTTGGCGCGACAACCTCAACACAAACAAGATGAACCAACAAATCACATGACATCACTTTGACCTGACAATCCCAACGCATACAAGATGAACCAACAAATCACATGGCATCACCTTGGCGCGACAATCTCAACACAGACAAGATGAACCAACAAATCACATGGCATCACCTTGACTCGACAATTCATTTCTCCACAAAATCATTTTTACGACAACAATAAGTAAACGCAGATATTAAGAGATTCCCCATTCTTAATACTCATTTAACATAATGATTTTCACAAACAAACACACTTTAAGAAAACAAAAATATTAAGAGATTCCCCATTCTTAATACTCTTTTAACTCCAACGATTTTCAAAACAAACATTAAGTAAACAAGACATTAAGAGATTCCCCATTCTTAATTCTCATTTAACTTAAACGATTTTCCAAAACAAACACACATTAAGTAAATAAGACATTAAGAGATTCCCCATTCTTAATACTCGTTTAACTTAATGGTTTTCAAATTCCACACAATACAAACCCAAACATACTTTCACATTCAATCCATAATTCACACCAAATCATTTTTCCACACAAAGCACATCTCAAATTCTATAATATATCAATTATGAACACGTCGAATACGACGACACAAATCAACACAATCCATCACTCAAACACAACAATTTCATTTACTCAAAATCATACATAAATGAGGTAAGTTCATTTTCCATGAAACATTCTTCAATATCACCAAAACCCCACATTAGAATTTCACCCATAAAGCATTAATTTGTTTTTACCCAAATCAACGCTTCAACCCTAACAAATTCTTTTCCACACAACTACAAGTAAGTCCCTAAATGCAAACTAAAAGTTTGGAAGGAGCCCTTACCTTCACTTTAGCTTTTTCGTTCGATTTCGGTACCGTGAGCAAATCCGGTAAAAATCTCCGCTCGCAACGCCGCTTCCAAAGTTAGCTCACTAGCACCGTAGTGTAGTGGTGAGCAACTTTCCCTTCTATCACTTCTTGAAACGACGCTTAGATCTAGATGAAACGGAGAGATTTGAGTTTGAATCCCTAAAACCGTTTTTCTTCGTTTTAGAATCAAAGGTGAAGAGTAAAGTTGAGAAATCCTTGTCCTATCACCCACTATCAATTTCGAACTCCAAGGGAAGAAAAGAAAGCAAAAACGAGCAACAATGGAGGAAGGGGGAAAATGGGTGTGCGCGGCAGAGAGGGAGAGGGAGGGAAAATGTTTCTTTCTTTCCTTCTCTTTTCCTTTCTTTCTTTTTCTTTTCTCTCTTTTTCTCCTCTTCCCAATTCCTTCCTTTCCTTTTCTATATATACTTATTATATATATATATATATATATATATATATATATTAATTATAATTAACAAATATCTCAAAATCTTTAGATATTTATTAAATTACCCTTTCACCCATAACGCATTAAACTCTTCGCAAAAGATTCGCCGCAGTTAATTTAATTTATTTATCGACGAGTAATACTAATCGGGCATCAAAATACCTTTTGATTATATAAACTCCAAAATATTAATAACTTTGGCTAAAAAGCCCCTGAGTTCAATACCAAAATCCATTAAAATACATAAAGTACACTTTAAAATTATGGGTCTTACAATGGTAAGTTTCCTTGATCGAATTTCGAAAGTAGTTTTTAGAGTGTCTTCTCATAATTTATTTTTGACGTTTACCCATAAACTGTTGAATTAGATCGATTGAAGGACAAATAGTCAAATAACAAAGAATTTTTGCTCGTGGAATCATATTCGCGTGTAAAAGTGTCGAAATAAGGTAAGGGGTGAGAGAACGTTTCAATTTATGAGTATAATATATTGTGAGATCAATGGGAAATCCATATTTCTCAATAATTCATTCAAGGATCGCTTCGTACGGCAGTAGTGCTTTGAGGGATAAATTAATTAATATTCAAATATAAAAATTATGAGATTAAAATATGAAATAGAAATAATTGTAACGTGTTGATTGATTTAGTTTCGTTAAATGTGTGGTATTTGATATTATTATGATACTGAGTGTCGAATGAATTTTATGTATATGTTTGATTAGATGAGTTTATGTGATGTGATAATAAAATATAGATGCATTGTGATGATTTTATATGATGATGATGATGACGATGTATGATTAATAATTGTGATGTTGTAAAGTTGTGAAAAGTTTATGTGAAGATGTATGATTGATAGCGTTTCAACAAGTGTACCGAATCGTCGCAAGTAATAATAAAACGGTAGTACCGAGTGTTGAACTCAAGGATTGAATTTTACTATTGAATTATATTTAATTATTGCAATTGAACAAAAAGTTTCCAAATTGATTGAAATAATATTTGAAATTAACAACAGTAATAAAATTGATCTTTTATAATGAGAAAAATGTCAAGGATGAGTTTCACTTTGAATCCAACCTTGGTGTCTAATTTGATCCTAGTTATTGAATTCCTTTGTTGAACTATTACTGAATTCTCTTTATTATTCTTGCCCTAATGTCTTAGTGACAGAACCTTTAATTTCAAAGTAACCTCTAATTCCTTAGTAGATTTAAAATTAGAATTAAGCATTACCGTATAGAAATTCTCTTGTAAACTATTGCTTTGCAACTACTTTAATTGGTTTCATGACCTGCTTCTATCCCTAGACTACAAATTCATGAATTTCTCATCTCAAGCATTCGTAAAGTCTACTTCTGTTTCAAAATACAAATCGTATAACATTTTAATGTTGATCAAACAATAAAAAGCATTAAGCACATAGATGAGAAAGATAATTCAATAAACTCATTCATAAAACTAGAAATCAAATCAGAAAAATAAGGGTTTCATCTGGTTACACTCATCCCTAACAAATAGGGTTTAGTTACTCATGACAGAGATACACAAGATAAGGATTAAAGAAGAATTACAAGAATGATTCATGAATGATTCTTGATAAAACTGCTCCAATGATGTTATAAACGGCCGTCTTTAAGTTTCTATGCTAGGGCACAAGTCTCCCAACTTCCCAAGAGTCAAAAAGATCCCTAAATAGTAAAAAATTGCGTTTTTATGAATGCTGATGTGCATCGCGTGCCCCAGGCGTAAGATTTACGCTCTGGGCGTGCTTGGACAGTGCTGAAAGGCTGGACATGCGCCCCCGGTGAAGCATTTGCGCTTCAGGCGCGTCCTGGCAGTGGCAAAATGCTAGAAATGCGCCTCAAGCGTGGATGGCGCACTTCAGGCGCACATCATCTATTATCTGATGTAATTTGCATTTTGCTCCTCTTTTGATTCTGAATTTGGTTCCGATGTCTTTATGAAAGTTGTAGATATGGATCTTAGCTTTCATTTGCACTTGGTTTGACTCTAATTGGACATCTACAACTCCAGATATGGCTGAAATACTCTGCATAGGTCATGTTGATTTCTCACCAAAATTCAGCACTGCACTAAAATAAAGTAACAACACAAAACTACGAAAAATCCCTACTTAATTAAGCAAATAAGAACATAAACATTTCATAAAATCAAATAACTAAAATCAACAAAATATATCAAATAACTCATTAAATTAACTAATGATTAAAGATAAATAAGACTAAAATCAATAAAAATTATGCATATGATGAAGGGTCATCAATGATTGATGATAGTGATGCTAAAAATTTGTGATGAGTTTATTTGACGATGATGATGTATGATTAATGACAGTGATGATATAAATTTGTGATGAGAATATTGAAGTAACTCCATAGTTGATGAAATAATGGTGATCACAATTTGTGTTTAAGATGAATGTCTTAATGGAGCGAGAAGATAAACATTGAGAATTTTTGAAGTGGAGATTATTTTGTCATCATATAGGAATAGTCTGACAAGCCTAGTGATTATGGGGAAGTACAAATGAATGAGTCTGGTTGTGGAAGTTTGTTGTTGAGCTTTAAGACAAAATTGTTAGACATTGGAGGTATTCGGGTGGGGAATTCCTACCATGCAAAAGATTGAGTAAAATAATAACAAGAGATTTGAATATGAATGACATTGATTCTTTTGATGGATGAGAGACTTTCAAGTGTACGAATTTAAGTAAGTGATTAATTTCATAAAACTTGAAGTTCTGATTTTTCCTTGAGCTTGGAGTTCCTTTTATAGGCTTCAAGGAGGTTTATGAGAGATAATATGACCGTTGAAAAACGGTTCAACTGTCATGTGTCAGATTGTAGAAAAAAGTGAGATTTCAAACCAAGAATGTTCTTGATTGAACTTTCTTCATTTTATTTTTGTCTTATGTAGAAACTCCAGATCTGATGTTTTCTCTGTCAGCTTCATTGGACTGTGTTTGAAGGTTGCTTTATCCAAAATATAGATGTCTCAAAGTTATGCTGAAGTTTCAGTTTCAAGAACGTTCTGTAGTTATAACTTAGAAGCTGGAGAACGGTCGTTATTGAACATAGGGAATGATCTTTGTCATTTTTTCTTTGAGTCATGCCTTTTATTCTTTGGTCTTTTGAAGTGTTTCTTTTGCTAATGTGAGAGATGTCCATTCCTTGTAAAGTGTTGGAAATACATTTGTAAATTGTAGCAACTTTCCTTTCATTAACAAATTATTTGAACTTTCTTGATGAAAATGGATAACGTGGAGAACATTCTTGGTTTTTCAGCATCTTGTCAAAAACATTATTGGTTCTGTTTATTCATTCTTTGCTTTTTCCTTAAACTGATGTTACTGAAGTAACACCGTTGATTTACAAGAAAGGGGGTTTGAATTGTAAATACCCCTTTTTTAAAATTCCTGTTAAACTTTCAAGAAAACAACTCAAGATTGATCTTGGTTATGAAAAGTAAAACGGAGAACGTTCTTGGTTTTAATAGTAAAACAGAGAACGTTCTTTGATTAGTGTTAAACAGTAAATTCAGACTGTCCCTTTTCTTAATCAATCAATATAGTGCAGTAAATAAAGAGAGTAGAGAAGAGAATACCACACACAGATTTATCCTGGTTCACCCAATGTGGGTTACGTCCAGTCCTCACACTGTGAGATTTTCCACTAAGTGTTTAAAACGAAGAACCTTCTTAATCTTACAACACCTAGTATAGATCAGCCTTGATCTATTTCAACCTCTATTACTTTCCACCCAGAAAGCAATGATAACACCTATCTAATCTTGATAGGAAACAATCTAAAACAAACTATGAGGAAACTCTTATAGTTTGAGTTTTTACAAATGGATTGATTTTGATAGAATCTGTTTTTGCTCAACTCTTGTTTGAGAATAGATTCTTTACAAATGATCTATAAGATGATTTCGCAGCTAGATCAAGAAAGAGCAGCAGTAACTGTTTTGGCAATTGCAGAAAAAGTTACTTCCTCTGTTTTGCAGAAATTCAAGCTTTAAGTGATTGAGTATGATTGAATACTTAGTGCTCGAGTTTCTTGCCTTTCTTCATGATTGAGGCCTGCTATTTATAGGCTGGAAATGCACAGGATAAGCATGAAAGAGCTGTTGGAGAGCCCATGCTTTTCCTGGATTTAAGGCTGTACTTGAATAGACATTTCAAGCTATGACATAGCCTTTTTAACTTTTGAATTTAGCATTAAATGCAGTACTGTACTTTACTGACAGCGTCGTTGATGTTTCTTCATTGATCTTGGATGATACATTCTCCATCTTGTGTCTTGAGTGCAGCTGGAGAGATTAGAAACGGATTGCAGGCTGAAACAGAGCTGATGCAAGGCTGCTGTTGATGAGCAGAAAAACGAAGAACGTTCTGGGTTTTTGAGTGAACGTTCTTGAGCTTAAATAATCATTCTGGAGCTCCCGTTTTGATCAACCTGGATTTCTTTTGTGATTTCCTTGTCATATGTCATGATTGAGTGGATTTTGTTGACTTTTGATTTTTTGGAATTCTTTAGGTCATCATGACTTTTGTCCATCTTTGGGCCCTTTTAATTTTGTGATCAAACATCCTTTTTGAGCTTGGATGAATCCTACTTGTTCCTTGTCATGAACTGAATAGACTTGAATGTGTTTTCTGGGCAAATTCTTTGATAAAGATGTAGAACAGTTTTGAGCAACATGTTGTGATGAATGATTGAAAAAGCTGGAGATCATTCTTTGTTTTGCTGCAGAATGATCTTGTTTCCTATGCTTTTCTTGATTCTGTCTTTTAATAGAATTCACTCAAAAACACCAGTTAAATTAACATAATACTTTTAGAATCATGATTAACTTTCTTAATTAACTTTTGTTTGTTTTCATCAAAACTTTTAATTATAGAGTTTGTCTCAACAGTTACTTGCATTGCTTAGTACCTATCTTAGATTATCACACTCAAAAGCACATGTTAAATTAACACATCATTTAGAATTATAATTAGAGTCTTAATTAACCTTTGTTTGTTTACATCAAAACATTAATTGAGATTTTGTCTTAACACTATATCCTTTTGTATAATTATACATATTTTTCAATTTACAAATTAACTATTTATTGTTTGCTTACTTTGATTGTATTGTGGATTATAAGTTCCTACTTAAGTGATTAAATAAACTATGCAATTATTTGTTAAAATTTGAGTTAATTTAAATTGTTGACATGATTAAGTTAATTATCTATTGACTGAACTTGTGAGTTGTGTTTCTAACTATGTTTTTTTGCCCTCTTGTTATAGTTGATAGTTAGAAATATTTTTTTTGATTAACTAACCACATGTTTAAAAATTATTAACTTAATAGAGGTAATCGATTGATAGACATTGACTTTTTTTGGTCGTACCCTAATAATTAAAGTTTTGATCTTGCTAATGAAATCAATTTAAAATGTTAGTCTTAATTTTAAAACATTAGAAAATTCATAAAATTAGTAATAATAAATCTTG
>JBBPBT010000722.1:939319-975377 GCA_037974875.1 Cicer bijugum | reverse complement strand
TTTTTTTTTTTATCTTCAACAACTCTAATAGGAGAATTAGATTCATTATCTAAAAATTTATTCAGCATATCCAAAAAATGTAAACCAAAAAATTAAGTTTATCAGTTGAATACTTTATTTAGTTGAGCAATTCCCAAATCTCGACCACTTTCATTGGCAACAAAAACAACCCTTTCAACAGATCCACCCACAAATATGTTCGACTACGATAAATGATCTGTTGTTGCACACATGTCAAATACAATTGATAAAATGTATATAGGGGTAATAATTCGAATCGTTTCGCAAGAACTTCTGATATAATAATATTAACCAAATTGAAAGTTGAAATTCAAAAGGTTTTTATTTTTATTTTTATTTTAACAAATGAGCAAAACGATTAATCCACTGATTCGAGTTTCATACCTATCACATATTCTATCAATGAGTTTAATTTCTAATTTATGATTCTATTCTTATTTGACTATAGAATTGATCAAACAAACAAAATCAATCTTATATAAATTCGATTTCTTTGATTGGGTTAAGCATCACAATCATCAAAATATTACAATTAACGATCAAACGTTGCAAAATTATAATTCAATCAAATCAGAAACCGAAACCAAATTCTATCAAATGAATTTAATTGTTCAATTAGAATATCATTATAATCAAATAAACATAAATAAAATCATGAAGCCAAATTGACAGTGTAACCTAAATCTCAAGGTGTTGATAAAACTCTGAACTCGTTGATTAATCTTATAAAATTAGCCTTCCATGAAATTAAAATAAAAATTATGTATTTCTTGTATCAATCCAAATCCTCAAATTTCATCCCCTAGAAAAGAAAAAAGACTCCCAATATATAGTACTCGATTTTGGGCTTTTGGGTTTAAAAACAAGTGACCTGCTATTTAAAATTATTACAAAAGTCTAGAGTATGAAATCTGCAATTTAGGCATAGTAAAGTTTGGCATTGAGCTTTTATCCCACTACAAAAATTGTATTAATGATTAATATTTAGCCAAAAAAACATATCTATGCATTATAAAATTTGAAAATTAGAAAATTAAACCTGAATGACTTTAAAATTTGCAATTAAATTTAGGTTATTTGTGAGTTTCTTGACTCTATATGATATTTCAAATCAAGTTTCACAACTCACATTCGAGTCAACTTTAAAAAGAAGGGTATAATCTACTACATCAGAAATTTATTTGGGAATGATTCCAAAATAAATATCATATAACCATTAATAAAATAAAGTTGAAAGTTATAGCTAATTATGTACAAACACATATAATGTTATTGTGTTTAATAAATAATGCTTGTTGTGATACATAAATGATGAACGTACATACCACATATGTGTGAATCATTCTCCTGCTAATTTTCAAAAAGTATGGAAGCATCATGATCAAATATAACAAAGGTAGCTGAATCAGTTGTATCAATTACACAAAGTTGTAACAAAGGTAGTTGTATCAATCAGCTGAATCAGTTGTATCATTCTCCTTCTTCACGTTGACCTCTTTGGTCCTATCAAAACTCTAAGTCTTAGTGGAAAAAAATATGGATTTGTAATTGTTTATGATTTCACACGTTTTATATGGGTTTTATTTTTAAAACATAAAGATGAAGCTTTTGAGGTATTTCATCATTTTTTGAAAAAGATTCAAAATGAAAAAGGATAAAAAATTGTCTCTGTGAGAAGTGACCATGGAGGTGAATTCAAAAATGAATCTTTTAAGAGTCTTTTTTGAAGAAAATGGAATTTCTCATAATTTTTCTTGCCCAAGAACTCCCCAACAAAATGGAGTTGTTGAAAGGAAAAATAGAACCTTACAATAAATGGCTAGAACTATTTTAAAGGAAGCCAACATTGAAAAATACTTTTGGGCCAAAGCTATCAACATTGCATGTTATGTTTCTAAAGATGAAGCTTTTGAGGTATTTCATCATTTTTTGAAAAAGATTCAAAATGAAAAAGGATAAAAAATTGTCTTTGTGAGAAGTGACCATGGAGGTGAATTCAAAAATGAATCTTTTAAGAGTCTTTTTTGAAGAAAATGGAATTTCTCATAATTTTTCTTGCCCAAGAACTCCCCAACAAAATGGAGTTGTTGAAAGGAAAAATAGAATCTTACAATAAATGGCTAGAACTATTTTAAAGGAAGCCAACATTGAAAAATACTTTTGGGCCGAAGCTATCAACATTGCATGTTATGTTTCTAATCGTGCATCCATTAGAAAATTTTCAAACAAAACTCCATATGAACTATGGAAAGGAAGAAAACCAAATATTTCCTATTTTCATATATTTGGATGTTATTGCTACATTCTAAATAATAAAGAAAACTTGGGAAAATTTGACCAAAATTTGATAAAGGTATTTTTCTAGGATACTCCACATCGTCAAAAGGTTATAGAATATATAATCTTAGGACTCAAATTATGGAGGAATCCATGCATGTTATTTTTGATGAGTTTGATGACTTTTGTTTAGAAAGTATAGATAAATCTGAAGAAGATGAACATTCACCCTCTCAAGTACACAGTACAAACGAAGAGGATGATTCTGATCCAACCTCTCAGCAACCTCCAAGAGGATGGAAAATGGTAACACATCATCCTCCTGGCCCGATCATTGGAAACCCTGGCGATGGTGTTAGGACTAGAAAATCTCTAAAAGAAAACACTAACAACATGGCCATGATATGACAAGTTGAACCCAAAACAATTGATCAAGCTATTTGTGACGAATCATGTGTTGAAGCCATGATGGAGGAGTTGCCATAGATTGAAAGAAACAAAGTGTGGGATCTTGTGCCCTATCCTCTAGACAAATCCATCATTGGAACTAAATGGATATTTCAAAACAAACTGAATGAGGATGGAGAGGTCATTAGAAATAAAGCAAGATTAATCGCACAAGGTTACAACCAACAAGAAGGAATTGATTATGATGAATCATTCACACCTGTAGCAAGACTTGAAGCAATAAGAATCCTCCTAGCTTATGCTACTCATAAAGGTATCAAACTATTCCAAATGGATGTCAAAAGTGCCTTTTTGAATGGTTTTTTAAATGAGGAGGTATATGTTAACCAACCTCCTGGTTTTGTGGATGAAAATAAGCCTAATCATGTGTTCAAACTCTTAAAAGCTCTTTATGGATTAAAGCAAGCTCCTCGAGCTTGGTACGAGAGGTTGAGTTCTTTTTTAAAAGAAAATGGATTTGTAAGAGGACAAATCGATACCACACTCTTCAAGAAAACTCTTAAAAAGGATATGTTAATTGTACAAATATATGTTGATGACATATTATTTGGATCCACTAATAAAAGTATGTGTGAAGAACTCTCCAACCTCATGCAAAGTGAGTTTGAGATGAGTATGATGGGAAAATTGAAATTCTTTCTTGGTCTAAAAATCATACAACTAGAAACTGGCATCTTTATCTCTCAAGAAAAGTACACCAAGGATTTACTAAAAAAATATAACATGAGTTCAGCCAAGAGTATGGGAACTCCTATGCACCAATCCTCCATACTACACAAATATGATGAAGGAACTCAAATATATGAAAAAGAGTACAGAGGGATGATTGGATCCTTGTTGTATTTAACAGCTAGTAGACCTAATATAGTCTTTGCAATATGTCTTTTTGAAATGTTTCAATCCTCTCCTAAAGAATCACATCTTACAGCATTAAAAAGAATCTTTAGATACCTTGTTGGCACAATCAATTTGGGAATCTGGTATAAAAGATGCTCAAATCTTGATCTCATAGCTTATTATGATGTTGACTATTTTGGAGACAAAGTTGAAAGGAAAAGCACAACTGGAGTTTGCCAATTTCTTGGTAAATCTCTCATAAGTTGGTCTTGCAAAAAACAATGTATCATTGCTCTATCAACTATAGAGGTTGAATATGTATCAGCTGCACAATGCTGCTCACAATTACTATGAATAAAGAACCAACTAGAGGATTATTTTCTAAGGTACGCAAAAATTCCCATCCTATGTGAAAATACAAGTACTATTAATCTTTCAAAAAATCCCATACAACATTCAAGATATAATCATATTGAAATCAAACATCATTTTATAAGAGATCATGTTCAAAAAGGAAACATATAATTAATTTTCATTGATACTGAAAATCAATTGGCTAATATTTTTTATCAAACCTCTTCAGGAGGATCGGTTCAAAAATATCTTGGAGGAACTCTCCATCATTAATTTGTCCAAAATTATTTAAATAATAACAAATTTTTATTTAAATTTTCCTCTGAGGATCATATCTTAAAATTGAGAAATATCTTCCTCTAGAGGATGGCAAAATCTGATAATGTTTGGTCAACCTGAATATCATTGTTTTAATTTTATTTTTTAGTTCATGCTTATTGGTCAAATTATTCTTGATGCAAGATCAAATATGATTTTTAAAATGAGTCTAAGAATCAAAGGATAGTAAACCATCAAAAGACATGTTGTTTATTTTGGTGAAACTTTCTCTTGTCACGTCAGACAAGGCATGCACATTGTAACACCCCGACTTTTAACAGCGCGACTGTATTTTTTTTTTAAAGAAATTCATAAACACGAAGAACTAAAGAATAAAATACTTTTGGATAAATATTTAAGTCGTAATACTACGACAAAAGTCAACAAAATTTACAAACAGCGGAAATAGTTTTTGAAACAAAATCCAAAGTATTTAAATAGAAAAATACGACGGGGCTATAAGACCTATCAGACATAGCTCATATCCTTGGAGTATTCTCGGCAGACACCTGCATAAAAGCACTGGCCCAAGAATCTCTACTTTCCCCTCATCACATCAAAATGTGGAACATGGACCCATTAAAAGAAAAAGTCATCAGACATTTTAAGCATAGATACAATCTTCCAAAATGAAATAAATACAATCCCAAGAGAAAGACATCTAGTGATCTCCACGCGCCCCGCAAGATCCTCCTGACACAGCTTTGGTGAAGTATGACTAACTACTTTCCCATTTCCAAGGTACTAACAAGTAGGATGATCTTGGTTCTTATTTGAGGGCAAAGCCCATATTTCCACAATAATTGTAAAGGTCACCAACCGAAATTAACAAACATCACATAACAAAATTCTTATATTTTCAATTGCTCAAAAGAACCTTTCGTCTTATCATACTCATCGAAAGGGTTTTCATATGTCCGAAAATGCATAAACAATGTTGAAAAAATGAAGTTTTGACAAACTGCATTGTTGTAGCCGAATACAATTGACAAAAGGCAGATTTTCAATTCTAAAATGGCTCTTGAATCAATCAACACTTCAAAGATTAATATTATCAATTATGAACATATAATTAACACCAAATTAATCTCCACAAATTCACACCTCAATCGCACATCGAATATTCATTAAATCAATTATGAACACATAAATACATCAAAACTTAATCAACCCAACTTTACACCTCAAAGCAATTACGATAAATCACAACAACAACCGAATATGTATATACAATCATCAAAGTATAACAAACATGACTCGCGTGCCAAGCACCCTAATGCAATGCGTATATGCCAAAATGCATCATTCCGGAATTCCAAACCAAAACCCTCCTCGAGGGGCGTAAATCATAATTGTACAGCCTCTCACAAACCAGTACTAATTACCGAGGTGCAATCTCTCATGGATCTGCATGATTTACTATTGTGCAGTCTCTCACAGACCAGCACGACATACAAGAGTGCAGTCGCTCACAGACCAACACAATTTTCTAGAGTGCAATCGCTCACAGATGAGCACATTCTAGAGTGCAATCTCTTATAGATCAGCACGACGCGACAATCCCCGCAAGGGTAAGATGAACCGACAATTCACATGGCATCATCCCGTGGCCCATCACGGTCACCACTATCACCATTGCCCCGTCGCGGTCACCATGTACTATGAAATGCATGAGCATACTCTGACTCTTGTCACCACAATCATTAAGTAAATGCAGCTATTAAAAGATTCCCCATTTTTAATACTCATTTAACACTAATGATTTTTCATATACAACGCAAAGCATACTCAGACATATTTATTCACACCAATTTCAATTTCCACAACCACACATAAATCACATCTCCAAATTCCATTCACACCTAAATTGAGTACAAATGTAGTCCCAACCATATGTCATTATTTGAGCGGGAATTCCCCAAAAAAAAGTTCAAAAATGACGTTAACAAAAAGGTAGGTAGTAAAAGTCTTCAAGATAAGACAACTTCCTACACTTTGAGAGTGTTAGCCATCACATGTGCTTGCAGCTTGTCTGCATCCATCACAAACGCCAAACATAAACAACAAGGGGTGAGTATTGAAATTATGTAATAGTATAAGACAAACGAGGAGAACACACAATTAGTCAAATTAGCACAAATAGGAGAAACACTCAAGATCATAATATCACAAATAGAATCACAATAGAGTAGCCACAAGAATGAAATGTTATGCATGTCCTATACTCTATACTTCTTCAACATTTGGTACAATTATACTCTGTAGTACTTGGTTAGTAGGCCTAATACTATGCCATTACAAGAGTGGATGGACAATTCATGAATGGCCAAGTCCTCATAGATCCCCTCAACTCAACCCGAGACATATATACGCGACGGTCGGAGTAATCTTGTGTTGCACGGTAGCTCTCGTCCTTAGGGAATAACCCACTAATACACTTAGGAATTCCCCGCTAGAGGTACCCCCAAGGTCTATCAATCTTACCTTACGGTTCGACTGTAGCCCTCCACAATCGGGCTCATTCTATTGTACTTCATTGAATCACTAGGTTTGTCAGATCTTTCCTATATGATGATAAAATAATCCTAACTCCAAAATCTACAACACATATCTCAGACTTACTTGATTATCACAACTCAATAAGTTTCAATTTGACTTCAAAATATTCATCATTATATATGTATATCAGTCAGTCACATAAAATCCCAATATTTGATTTACATTACTCACAATACACAGCCCAGTCTCATCAATCACATAATAAGGAAACAATTAGGTGCACTTTCAAGTTATATCAGAATTTCAATCAAGTAGACGAGAACACTCAAATACATATCATTCATACAATAACAATTAGTATAAGGTTTCATAAAATCAAATAACACGAAATCTTAATATAAATTAATTCACAGCAATTCTATAAGTTTATAAATTATATTTTAGTCCTCACTATTACCATTCATATATTATTTATTAATTATTATTACTCAATAGGGCTCAACCATACGTAATAAGCCCCAAATGAATATGTGGGATTTTCGGTATTCCCATTTATACTCATAAAATTGAACCTTATCTCACCCCTTACCTCGATTGAAAATTTCCTTGAATGAATCTGATATGTTA
Source organism: Cicer bijugum (assembly GCA_037974875.1). NCBI lineage: Eukaryota > Viridiplantae > Streptophyta > Magnoliopsida > Fabales > Fabaceae > Cicer > Cicer bijugum. Next base: position 967,976 of record JBBPBT010000722.1, on the reverse strand, counting down.
GTTTGTCGTGTCTACGTTGACTGACATCTCTAATAATCGACGAGAGAATTTTAGTCACGAAACCACCAAATACACATAAATTACTTACTAAAAACAAACAAATAAATTATCTACTATTTGTAATATAATCCAAAAATATATTTAATATCATTAAACACACATATTACTATAATCAAATTTTGTTTTGACCTACATATAATAAAAATAACTAAATATTATGTGTATATATATAGTTTTGATTTATAAATACATTTATATCACATGAATGCAAATAATAATAATAATTAATTATTGTTTATAATATAATCAAAATAGATTAAACCTTTTAGTTACAAAACAATTTGACTATGTGCCTTATTTTGTTTTCATGGAAACTTGCATGAATTTTATGTTGACTTATTAGAAACTAATTGCTTACTTCATTGAGTTATCGTTCAACAACTCCCTTTAGAAACAAATTGCATCTAATAGCTTAGACGCTAACTTATTTTTTATAAATTTTATGACAACAACTCTTATATAGCATAGTCCTTCTGTTAACGGAAACAAAAACAAAGCTTAGCAATTGTATGCTTGATATCCAATGCCACAAAATGTGAAATAACTCTTCAAACTTCAAACGGCTACCATCATCCCCAACTACTGTAAACTTCAAACTGCCACACATTACTCCGTTATACCAACACCATGTCAAATGAAGCATCTTCTAAAATCCAATTTTAAAAGTAATTTACATTGAATGTGGAATTAAGTTTATTTACCATTTGTTGTCAAAGAAAGTATGCATACTCTCTTAAACATAACTTTAGAAATGCCATGATTAATATAGTCGTAGTCTAAACTGTTGAAGACAGAACTTCACAAATCTCATAGCAAGACAAGGATAGATAAATCCTTTCATGAATTTTTTTTTTAATTTCTTTTCCTTCTCTCAGACATGTAGAATGTATAATATTTGGAAAAATGACAAGTTTCAGATAAACTTGGCTTCTAAAATTCCAAAGTAACCTATAGAGAAATTCCATTTCACTATGCTTTAGTGTTCTTTATTTTGGGTTCCTTGTTTCAATTTTTCTTGAATTTCTCTTATATATATTACTTATTCTATTGTACTAAAAAAATATGTCTTATTATCAAAAGCTAATTGATGGAATTAATAAAATCATACCTGATCGTGATTTGGTATTAAGCGCTAATCCTTTTTTTTTCTTCCCGATCTTTCTTTCAGGTAGGCTATCACTTCAATATATATATATATATATATATATATATATATATATATATATATATATATATATATATATATATATATATATGGATAATCTTAGATTTGTTATTAGGCCTGATTATGAAACAGGGCTTGTAATATAGCTGATCCGCTAATACTCCATTCTCATTATTTGAATTGTTATTATTATTATTTGTAAATTAAATATAGTTAATATTTATGATTTAAATCAATTATTAAGGCAAACACACAGAAAGTAATTATACACATATTACCACTCATATAATAGTAGTAGTGTATCATTATACTAATAAGATAATGAGAAATTAGGGTGCTACATTTCTCCCCCTGTTGAAGAAAATTTCGTCCTTGAAATTTACCTGAAGGAAATAACTCTGGATAAGAATCACACATCTGAATTTCGACTTCCCACGTAGCACTTTCACCAGTAGCACCTCCCCAAACAACCTTAACCAATGAAATCGTCTTACCCCTTAATTCCTTGATCTTTCGGTCCTTAATCCATAATGGTAAGGTCTCAAAGGTTAGATTCTCTTTTATTTTAACCTTGTCTGACTCAATCACATGTGAAGGATCAAAAATGTACTTGCAAAATTGAGACACGTGAAAGACACTGTGAAGATTAGAAAGAGATGGAGGCAACGCGATTTGATATGCTACGTTACTGACACTTTTAAGGATTTGGTAAGGTCCTATAAATCGAGGAGTAAGCTTTCACATTTTTAATGCCCGACCAACCCCAATTGTTGGAGTAACTCTCATAAATACATGATCACCTTCTTGAAATTCGAGGTTTTTCCTTCTTTTTTCATTGTAGCTCTTTTGCCTACTTTGAAATGCTCTCATCTTTTCCTGAATCATTTTTACTTTATCAATAGCCTATTGAACAATCTCAGGTCCTAAAACAAGGTTATCACCCATCTCAAACCAACCCAGAGGGGTCCTACACCTTCTCCCTTACAATGCCACAAAAGGGGTCGTTCCAATGCTAGAGTGGAAACTATTGTCATAGGTAAACTCTATAAGTGGCAAAAAGCTATCGCAACTTCCATTTTGTTCCAACACTAGGTCTTATGAATTATTTATCTAAAAGCTCATTCAATTGCTTCTTAAGCTCAGACAATTTTAAAGGAGACATCTTATACAGTGCCACGGATATGGGTCCAGTGCTTGGTTCAAGGTCAATGCTAAACTCAATCTCACGCTTTAGGGGTAAACTATTGACATCTTTAAAGAATACTTTAGGGAATTCACAAACAACAGGAACATCTCGTATTACCACTTGTTCTTCAAATTCCAATGAGGCTAGGATCATGTATAACTGGGTATCTTCTTTCAAAAGTTCCTTCACTTGGTTGGCGGATATATTGCTAGGCTTCTCCCTCTCTTCTAGCTCCATGAATTCAATGATTTTGCTAAAAAAAATTTGCAGACATGATTGGTAGATAGTCAATCCATACCGAGAATCACATACTCTATATGCAAAGGTAAACACACTAAGTTAACCCGGAAGTCCCTTCCACACACATGGACAGGAATGTTGTGACAAACACTATAGGTGTCAACATAATTACTAGTTGGGCTATTCACAATCAAATCATACTGCAAACGAGACACAAGTAGTCCTAAACGTCTAACACAACTGATCCGCTGTCGCACACATCAAATCATTTCGCAAGGACTTCTGATATAATAATAGTAACCGAATTGAAAATTGAAATTAAAAAGGGGTTTTTTAGATTTTTTATTTAACATATGAGCAAAATGATTAATCCACTTATTCGAGTTTCAGACCTATCACAGATTCTATCAATGAGTTTAATTTCTAGATTGTGATTCTATTCTTATTTGACTATAGCATTGATCAAACAAGCGTAATAAATATTATGTGAGTTTGGTTTCATTGATTGGATTAAGCATCACAATCATCAAAATATTACAATTAACGATGGAGCGTCGCAAAATTATAATTCAATTAAATTAGAAACCGAAACCAAATTCTGTCAAATAAATTTAATCAATCTTATTAAAATTCAATTTAAGCAATCAAAATATCAATATAATCTAATAAGCAAGAATAGAATCATGAATAAAAATTGACAGTGTAGCATGAATCTCAAGGTGTTGATGAAACTTTGAACTCGTGGATTAATCTTATAAAATTAGCCTTCCATAAAATTAAAATAAAAACTATTTATTTCTTGGAGCAACTTGAATCCTAATTTGTCCGTCCGTAGAAAAGAAACAAAACTACCAATATATAGTACTTGATATTGGACTTTAGTGTTTAGGGTTTAAAAACAAGTGACATGCTAATTAAAATCATTACAGAAGTCTAGATTACAAAATCTGCAATTTAGGCTCCGTAAAGTTCGACATTGGTCTTTACATCCAACACAAAATTTGTAGCTCATATTTGTATCTTTCCAACGCATGCTCATATACACCAATCCGATCTCCAGAGCTCAAGTTATGACCTATAAAACTATAATTCAAATTCGACCCAAAGTCAAAATACAAATAATAAAATTAAAATGCAAATAATAAAACTATAATTCAAATTCGACCCAAAGTTTAGAAACACGCTAAAAATGTTAATATAAGATATAAAGAGCTTTTAAAATACCAAACTAAAAAGCTAAAAACGTGTGCCCAAATGCTATGATCAAATTCCCCCACACTTAAACTTTTGCACTCCGAGCAAAACAATGCATGTGATTCCAAATATTCTTATGAATGCAAAGTGATGAGAGAAAAAATATTTCTAGCTTAAGGTAATCATGAAAATTTTTTTTTATCACAACCAAGGCAAACAAGAGGACAAGTTAACTAAAGAATGCATCATAAGTGATAGAGTTCTCCCAGGACATAAAATTATTGCATAGTGTTTACACTCATTGTGTTTGAGCTATTGTTTACACTCTAAACACATCATGAAAGCTAGCACTACCATAGGCTTGACAAACCTCTATAATCTATATTTGAAACACATGCAGATCATGATCAAAAGGTCTTTATTTAGGTTGTAATATGACCAAGATAAGGGTGAGATAATCCTTAGGAGACTAGGGCTGAAAATCAAAGAGGATACAGGAGTAATGATTAAGAGAGAAAAACAACATTAAGAAGTAACTCAACAAAACATCATTGACTTTTATTTTCACACTCTCTTTGCTCACAACACAACCATTTTTCCTCATATATATATTTCTTTTTTTTTCATAACCCTCACATTTAAACAAACAAGTTGAGCACCCCTACACTTATATAAGGAAAAACTCCTTTATCCCCCAAGATAGAGTCAATTCATTGTTTTTCACTTTTAGGCTTGTAATGAGCTATATAACAAAAAATGGGGTAATTAGGCTCAAAGGGGCTGAAAAAAATGGATAATTGTAGGGTAGACTTATTTGGCTAGTAGGTTAATCAGAAACAATGCATAAATCATTTCAATATATGCATGTGGACAAGAGTCAAATCAAGTTCTGGAGTAACTAGCATTCAAGATGGAAAAATATATTTCATTCATAATAAGGCTTAAAAATCTCACAAAGGTTAATGATTTATCACAAATGATACACAATTTACCATTTTAATCCAATTTATTTTACCAAGATTTCTAAAAATACTATCCAATCATGCCAGTCCAAACAAACTCTCAACATTTACAACCATAAGTCTGATGGAAAACCATGCAATGCAATGTCTATTTTTATTTATTTATTTATTTTAATTTTTTTTAAATATAACAAATAAAATCCTAAATTATACCCCCCACACTTAAATTACACATTGTCCTCAATGAAAGTAACAAGTATAAAATAAGAGTAAGGAAAGGGAGCTCCCTGTTTAAACTTAAATGTGTTAGACATATGGATCATTGTCTGACATATGTTCACTTGTTTTTGAAATTATTGACAAACATACACTTTTAAATAAATCTAACAGTGTGAATTGAGAAAATTTCAGGAACATCCATTCAATCCTACCAACTTGAAACCATTGCTTGGAACTCAAGAAATCAACAGAACCTTGAAGATCTACAAGCAAATCGATTAGTAAAATCGATTATGTAAAAGGGTTGGATGATTTTATTAAGTCTGGGATTAATCAATCGATGGGCAAAATCGATTTGCACACTTTATGAAAAATCAAACAGACAATCAATCGATCAGGCAAATCGATTGGTACATTTATTAGAAAATAAAATGTGCAAGTCAGAGAGCTAATTTGCCACAAATCGATTAGGAATATCGATTGGTTAAATCACCAAGACTGAACTGATGATTTACATCGATTAGACAAATCGACTTGAACACTTATTAAAATTTAAATGCGCAAGTCAGTAGCTCACCTTGCAAACTAGTCGGTTTGGCAAATCGATTATTCAATTATTTTTTTTGTTATATTTTGTCTACATCGATTGACCAAATCGAATGTGAATGTTCCAGAGCTAAACCAATGATTACTAAATCGGTTAGGCAAATCGATTTTGTAAAATGAGTTTAAAAATAACATTGGTCTGGAACATCCATAATCGATTAGCTCAATCTACTTACTTACTTCTGTTATATTGAAGTTGGCATCAATCGACGTGGTAAATCGATTGACTGAACCAACTGGTTGTAATGAGCTTCAGACTTAATTTTTCAATCGATTAGGCAAGTCGATTGTTGAAAATCACTGTGTCCCTGGAACCAGTGTAATCGATTGACTAAAGCGATTGGTACAAAATGTTTTAGAAACAGAGATGACTGAATTGGTTGAATCGATCAAGTACATCGATTGTTTTGATCTCGTTGTTGGAACAAAACCCGCCAAGTCGATTGTGAACATCGATTCAATTAAGAACATTCATCCAAGTCTGAAGAACTCAGTTAAAAGAATCGATTAGTTAAATCGATTATGTTGTGCAGTTTCAAGATTCAAGAAAAACAAGATTCGCGAAATCGATTGTATAAATCGATTAGTGTGTTTTATAACTTTAATGAATGGATTGGTCAAATCGATTCATATGTTGTTTTTCCTGAAACTATATAAACTGCTTTCATACTCTTCTTCTCAAGAATGTTACAATATACAACAACCAGTATAATAACTTTGATAATTCTTTTCAGAGCTACAACACATGAGATAACTCTTTCTCAACCAATATCAATTGAACATCCTTTTTCAATCATGGACAAACAACTTGTGATCATTGAAGATTGGAAAAGACCGATTTGAGAAAGATTACTTTGAGAAGAAGCAAGATTCAGAAATTTGTATATTTGATATGTTTCATATTTTGTAATACTCTTTTGTAACAATTTACTCTGTAAAAATCCAGCTGCGACTGTTGGCGTTCTTCGAGGTTGAGGGCTGTCAACAAGGAGACGTTTGACTGAATTCTTGGTCAAGTTTATGGGACTTAAACTTGGGAATTCAGGGAAGGGAAAAGATAGAACTAGGAGATTAGTTTAAGATTGGTGCGAGGCACACTGTGAAAATCTGTAAACTGAATCTAAAGAGTTCTATTGGAAAGGCTAAGATCTTGTTGGATCTTGGGACTGGACGTAGGTCGTCAAGAGACGTCTGAACCAGTATAAAATCATGCGTACACCTTTTCTATTTCCTTTATCTTTTTACATTTCTGCAATTATTTCATTTTGAATATTGATTAATTGTCTTGATAATAATTGCATGTAAATCAGCATTCATAACAATCAATCTTGTCTAATGCATCTCTCCATAGTTACCATGATCCATATAGTTTTGACATTCATTAGAATTGTGAACTAGGGACCGTATTCAATTTGGTGTGAAATAAAGATTGAATTTATTAATCCGCTGTGCATTCATATTAGATTAGATATCATTCTGTATAATTCTTCAGAAAATCAGAGGTCACATACACCAACAATTGGCATCAAGAGCCTGCCTTTTTTTTTTTTTTTAAGAAAAAGCTTGTTTTTCAAAAAGGATCATGACTTCTGATTTCCTAGGAGAAGGTGCATCATTAGTTAGACCTCCTGCATTTAACGGAGCCGCATACATGTATTGGAAACAACGTATGTTAATTTTTCTTGAAGCTAGTGGTATTGACATTCTAGATGCTGTAGAAAATGGACCGTTTATGCCAACCATAGCAGGTACAGGTGAATCAGCAATCCTAAAGCCTAAAAGTGATTGGACTGAGGATGATAAAAAGAAAGTTGGGTACAACGCCAAAGCCAAAAACATCATCACTGCATCCTTGAGTCATGATGAATTCTTTAGAGTCTCAAACTGCAAAACAGCAAAACAGATGTGGGACACACTTCAACAGACGCATGAAGGAACCACTGATGTAAAGAGAGCTCAGATAAATACCCTCATGCATGAATACGAATTGTTTAGCCTGAAGAAAGAAGAATCAGTGAACGACAGGCAGACCCGGTTTACACACATAGTCAACAACCTAAATGCCTTAGGCAAAGAGATAGACAATGATCAGCAAATTGGAAAGGTAATGAGGTGCTTGACTAGGGAGTGGCAACCAAAAGTCACTGCCATTGCAGAATCGAAAGATCTAGGTAGTATGACTATAGCTACATTGTTTGGAAAACTGAGGGAGCATGAAATGGAACTGCATAGACTCAATGAAGCTGAGCTTGGTGACAGAAAATGAAAAGGATTGTCGTTGAAAGCCTAAACACAACAGTCTAAATCTGAACATGAGAGCAGTTCAGATAATTCAAGCAGTGAAGATGATGAGGAACCTGAACTTGGGCTACTTGTCAAAAAGTTTAAGAAATTTCTGAAAAAGAAAGACAGTAAATTCAGAAAACAATCCAGCTCAAAGAACAATGACAGCAAAACAATCACATGCTATGAGTGTGGAAAAACTGGTCATATCAAGGCTGATTGTTACAAGCTGCAGAACAAGAACAGAAATTCCAAAACTAAAGGCAAGGAACCAGCCCAGAAGAACAAAAAGGCATATGTTGCATGGAACGACAATGAAGAATCCTCCACATCTTTAGAAACTGAAGAAGCTAATCTGTGTCTCATGGCTAACACGAATTCTGAATCAGAAAGCGAGGTAAATTCCCAATATAATCCTTCTTTTGATGAACTGCAAGATGCATTTAATGAATTGCATGATGAATATGTTAAATCTGTTAAGCAATTAATTAAAACCAAGAAAATGCTTGAACAACAATGCATGTTGCATGATCAAATGAAAACTGATTATAAGAAAATTGAGGAATTGTGTGAACAATTGAAAAAGGACTCGCATGATAAATCTGCCAAATGCATTGAACTTGAGAATTCTGTTGCATTATTGAAGTCTGATTTATTGAAACTTTCTAGTAGCAAGGATAAATTGAATGATATTCTTAGCAACCAGAGAAGTGTCAATATAAAATCTGGACTTGGATATAACAAGAATATGCATGTTAATCATAATAGAACTAAACATGGCATAGGATATGGTAATGTTAATCATAACCAAAAATTTGTGAAACCTAGCCACATGCATAATGCTTTTGTCAAACCAAAACAGTATGCCTCCTCTACTGTCACTTGTCATTTTTGTTGTAGAAAAGGACATTTTGTCTACAACTGCAAATTAAAAAGACTTGCAAATAGAGGATGCAAACAGATTTGGAAAATTAAGACAAAAAATGTTAAAACTGACCCCCCAGGACCCAATTTAAATTGGGGACCTAAATTCAGTTTCTAATTGTATTGCAGGTATGCTTGAGATCCACTAAACACCAATGGTATCTTGATAGTGGATGCTCAAAGCACATGACAGGGGACAAGTCAATGTTTCTGTCCCTGAATTTAAAAGAAGGTGGATTTGTAAAATATGGCGATAACAACAAGGGCAAGATATGCGGTGAAGGTAACATCGGAAACGAATCAACTGTCATAATTAAAAATGTCTTATATGTGGAAGGGCTGAAACATAATCTTCTAAGTATAAGTCAGCTATGTGACAATGGATTTCAAGTAAGCTTTTCACCACTTTCTTGCATAATTGAGAACAAGCATGATAAAAGCATGAAATTAGTAGGTGATAGAATTAATAATATTTACATGCTGGACTTGAATGCTATGCCTGCTGATTCTACTTGTTGCTTATTATCTAATGCTGATGAAACATGGTTATGGCATAAACGCATTGCACACATTCATGTAGATCATTTAAATAGACTTGTTAGCAAGCAGTTAGTCATAGGCCTTCCCAATAGAAAGTTTTCTAAAGATAGGCTGTGTGATTCTTGTGAGAAGAGTAAGCTTGTCAAGTATGTTTTTCCCCCAATTGATATGGTCAAGACCAATAGGGTTTTGCAACTTATCCACATGGATTTGTTTGGACCATCTCAGATTAAAAGCTTTGGTGGCAACCTGTATGGATTTGTGTTAATTGATGACTATTCTAGATTTACTTGGACTTATTTTCTAACTCATAAAAGTGACACATTTTCTGTTTTCAAAAGTTTGCAAACTTGGTTCAAAATGAAACAAGTCAGAAAATTATGTCTATCAAAAGTGATCATGGAGGTGAATTCCAAAATGATTCTTTTGACACTTTTTGTGAAGAAAATGGCATTCATCACATGTATTCTGCCCCTAGAACACCACATCAAAATGGTGTTGTAGAGAGGAAGAATAGGTCCCTAGAGGAGTTAGCTAGGACCATGCTGAAAGATTCAAATACTCCCAAGTATTTCTGGGCTGATGCAATTAACACTGCCACACATGTTGTCAACAGGGTTTTGATTAGGCCAATACTTAAGAAAACACCTTATGAGTTGTTCAAGGGTAGAAAGCCTAATATTTCTTACTTTAGAGTATTTGGTTGCAAGTGCTTTGTTTTGAATAATGGTAAAGAACACCTAGGCAAGTTTGATCCCAAGGCTGATGAGGGTATCTTTCTAGGTTATTCCCAAACTAGCAAAGCCTATAGAATCTATAACAAGAGGACAAAAACAATTGAAGAATCTGTTCATGTGAAATTTGATGAAACTTTTAAAGAAAACTTGAACAACACTCCTTCCATTGTTGATGCCCCCTTAGATGAAGTTATAGAATCTAACCCTTTAGAACCCAAGGAACCTATACCTCCAACAAACAATGACTGTGTTGAGCCTATTAGGATAGATGAGTTACCTAAGGAGTGGAAGTTCAATAGAAATCATCCCATAGATAACATCATAGGTGACATCTCAAAAGGAGTAGCCACTAGGAGGAACCTTGGACACTTTTGTAACCTTACAGCTTTTGTATCTCAGATTGAGCCTAAGAACATTAAGGAAGCCCTGCTAGATAGTGAGTGGATACTTGCTATGCAAGAGGAGTTGAACCAATTTGAGAGGAACAAAGTTTGGCAGCTAGTACCTAAACCAGAAAACCAAGCACATCGAGATTCGGCATCACTTCATCCGAGATCAGTTTCAAAGTGGAAACATCAAGTTAGAGTACGTCAACACAACTGAACAGTTAGCAGACATTTTCACTAAAGCATTGCCAAAGGAAAGCTTTCAGCACATAAGGATGAAACTGGGCATAATAGATCCTAATCAGATCTGAGTTATGTGTTTAATCGACTGGGAAAATCGATTATCCTGTGGTTACACAGGAAAATATCTTTATAGAATCGATTGCACTAGTCGACTTGACCCATAACTTGTCTAAGTTTTTTTGTTTTTAACTCGAAGTCGATTTGGAAAAGCGATTGGGTTATGTATGTTTGGAATCTTCATTCAAAATAATCAATTTGGACAATCGATGCTGATGCAACTCAGTCTCTGGACTGCTATAAAAGATTTCTGAACAAGCTCGAAATCGATTTGGGAAATCGATTGTCAGAATTGGTTTGAGATTTTCATTTAAAGGATCGATTTGGGTAATCGATGCTGAGAAAAGTTAGCTTCTGATATGATTTGTAAGTTCTCTGAGCTAAGTCAAAATCGATGTGGGAAATCGATTTTGTAAACTTGGTTAAGCTCTTCACTCAAAAGAATCAATGTGGGAAATCGATGCTGAGATGAAGTTCTACCTGGACTGTCATTTGAAGCTTCTGGACTGATACGAATGCGATTTGGGTAATCGATTGAGTAACTACAGGCATCGATTTGGGTAATCGACTGACATCATTACCGTTACGTGTATTTTTACTAGCCGTTACGTTCCTGTCTTTTCACCTTACCCAACAACGGTAACTAAATCGATTTGGCCAATCGATTTACGTTTTCAACAGTATAAAAGGAACAGTTTCAATTGAACCCTAACATCGATTCCTCTAATTTCCAGCTCTCAAACCTCTGCAATATCAGACTTCTTTCCTTGTTTTGAGCTATTCAACCTACCTCTTTTCCCTCTCTACTTTAGATTACTGCTAAATCACTAAAAATGGCAAGAGTTAAACGTACTTCTCCATCTACACCTTCCACTTCATCTTCTTCAAGTACACCATCCCCTCCACCAACTATTTCAAAACGGGTCTCCATTCCTACACATAAGATTGCAGCGCAAGATAAAGGAAAAAGCATTGCAATAGACCAAGGAAAATCAAAGAAAAGGAAGGACCCTCCAACTGAGAAGTTGCTGGCTGATGCAATGAAAGAGATAACCCAGAAGAAGAAAAAGAAGAAGGATACTTCTTCAACTCCACAGAAGAAAACACCCCAAAATAAATCAACACCGACGCCAAAAGCTATTGCCCCTCAAAGCAAGTCAACTGAGGAATTCAAGCTTCCTCCAGCTTTCATCAAACGCAAAATTCATGAAGCAAGAGTTCTGGATTTTCAATACTTCGACAGCGATGGTTTTTCATTACAAAATCATCTCAGATTTCATGGTTTGGAAGATTTTCTATCCTGTTCACTTGATGCTTATCCAAACCTAATTCGTGCATTTTACTCCACGTTCAAAATGACGGACTCTGGTTTCAAAGCAACGGTGAAGGGCAAGAAAATTTCCATGACTTACGAGGAGTTCTCGAACCTGTCGGGACTTCCGTACCATGGAAACTTTGTCGACGGCGGCACCAAAGCTGACACTGCTGAAGACGGCTGGGAAAAGACTCTGGAGAGGCAAACAGCCGTGCAGGACCTGATGGTTGAAGGTTTTGTGGAATCCGTTTCACTTCCTATCGGCCAGATGAAGGTTCAACATCGTATGCTGATGTATGCACTCACCCAGATGCTAGTCCCATGCTCCGGCAATCATGCAGTTGTCCAACGGTTGGACATAGTATTACTGTGGGGTCTGTGCAAGGAGCTCAAGATGAGCTGGGCATGGATTGTGCTTCGCCACATGCAGGAAGCAGCACAAGGCAAGCTGGTGCTTCCGTATCCACAGCTAATCACTAAGATTCTCACCCACTTCAAGGTTTCTCTAAAGGGTGAAGAATTGTCCAAAACCATTCTGACATTTGGTGAATCCATAGTGAACCAAATGCAGCTACGTAAACTAAATGGTATTTGGAGTCGACCTCAAGCTACTGTTGAACCCACCCAGCAAAGTGTTGAACCACCTGCTGCTGAGTCCGTTTCAGCTGGGTCTGAGGTGCTCTCCAAACTCCTTGAGTTTATGGCAGCTCAAGCGGCTCACAACGCCAAAATGGAGGCGCTGAATGAAAGGATGGATGCTGCAATGCAGAAGATCCAAGCCGACCAGAATCAGATGGCACAGGACATAGCAGCTATTCAGGAACATATGTGCATTAAGTTGTCCTTCAGCGATGTTGCTGAAATCGAAAGGCAAGCAGCTGAAGAGCAAACTCCTACTCATGTAGAGGTTGCTATGACTCATGTTGAGGAGACACCTGCTGAGGGTAATACAGCGGTCTCAGCCTCATCCCCTGCTAATAATGAGGATCAGCCAACCATAGATGTTTAGGACTTTAGTTTTTCCTAGTTGTTTGATTTTTCCTAGATGTTTAGGACTTTAGTCTCTATTGATCAATGAATATAATAGTGTTTGAAGTTTATTGCTTGTGTTACTTGCTGCTGCATTTCATTTCATTTCATCTTCATGACTTCCAATGCGTGCCATAATCTGTTTTGATTCTGTTTATTGCATTGATACAAGTTCGTTTTAAGGTTATATTCATAATGGATTTCCTGCACTTGTTACTAATCTGTTCAAGTTTTTCAGTTTTGTTGCTACCATCTCAGGGGGAGCAACATTGTGATTCCTTTACCTCCTCTTCTTTTTGACTTAACTAACAAAGGGGGAGAGAAATTTTATAACTTGTCTTGTACTAACAGTGGTTATCCTATATATTGTTATATATTGTTTCTGCAATTTGCTTGGATACACACATTCAGGGGGAGCTTTACAAAGTTTACAAGACTGTTTTTATTTCAGTATATTCCCTTGAATTGCCCTTGAAATGTTTCTCAAGTTAAAAATTGCATGTTTGTCACTTAAATCAAAAAGGGAGAGATTGTTAGACATATGGATAATTGTCTGACATATGTTCACTTGTTTTTGAAATTATTGACAAACATACACTTTTAAATAAATCTAACAGTGTGAATTGAGAAAATTTCAGGAACATCCATTCAATCCTACCAACTTGAAACCATTGCTTGGAACTCAAGAAATCAACAGAACCTTGAAGATCTACAAGCAAATCGATTAGTAAAATCGATTCTGTAAAAGGGTTGGATGATTTTATTAAGTCTGGGATTAATCAATCGATGGGCAAAATCGATTTGCACACTTTATGAAAAATCAAACAGACAATCAATCGATCAGGCAAATCGATTGGTACATTTATTAGAAAATAAAATGTGCAAGTTAGAGAGCTAATTTGCCACAAATCGATTAGGAATATCGATTGGTTAAATCACCAAGACTGAACTGATGATTTACATCGATTAGACAAATCGACTTGAACACTTATTAAAATTTAAATGCGCAAGTCAGTAGCTCACCTTGCAAACTAGTCGGTTTGGCAAATCGATTATTCAATTATTTTTTTTGTTATATTTTGTCTACATCGATTGACCAAATCAAATGCGAATGTTCCAAAGCTAAACCAATGATTACTAAATCGGTTAGGCAAATCGATTTTGTAAAATGAGTTTAAAAATAACATTGGTCTGGAACATCCATAATCGATTAGCTCAATCTACTTACTTACTTCTGTTATATTGAAGTTGGCATCAATCGACGTGGTAAATCGATTGACTGAACCAACTGGTTGTAATGAGCTTCAGACTTAATTTTTCAATCGATTAGGCAAGTCGATTGTTGAAAATCACTGTGTCCCTGGAACCAGTGTAATCGATTGACTAAAGCGATTGGTACAAAATGTTTTAGAAACAGAGATGACTGAATTGGTTGAATCGATCAAGTACATCGATTGTTTTGATCTCGTTGTTGGAACAAAACCCGCCAAGTCGATTGTGAACATCGATTCAATTAAGAACATTCATCCAAGTCTGAAGAACTCAGTTAAAAGAATCGATTAGTTAAATCGATTATGTTGTGCAGTTTCAAGATTCAAGAGAAACAAGATTCGTGAAATCGATTGTATAAATCGATTAGTGTGCTTTATAACTTTAATGAACGGATTGGTCAAATCGATTCATATGTTGTTTTTCCTGAAACTATATAAACTGCTTTCATACTCTTCTTCTCAAGAATGTTACAATATACAACAACCAGTATAATAACTTTGATAATTCTTTTCAGAGCTACAACACATGAGATAACTCTTTCTCAACCAATATCAATTGAACATCCTTTTTCAATCATGGACAAACAACTTGTGATCATTGAAGATTGGAAAAGACCGATTTGAGAAAGATTACTTTGAGAAGAAGCAAGATTCAGAAATTTGTATATTTGATATGTTTCATATTCTGTAATACTCTTTTGTAACAATTTACTCTACGAAAATCCAGCTGCGACTGGTGGCGTTCTTCGAGGTTGAGGGCTGTCAACAAGGAGACGTTTGACTGAATTCTTTGTCAAGTTTATGGGACTTAAACTTGGGAATTCAGGGAAGGGAAAAGATAGAACTAGGAGATTAGTTTAAGATTGGTGCGAGGCACACTGTGAAAATCTGTAAACTGAATCTAAAGAGTTCTATTGGAAAGGCTAAGATCTTGTTGGATCTTGGGACTGGACGTAGGTCGTCAAGAGACGGCTGAACCAGTATAAAATCCTGCGTACACCTTTTCTATTTCCTTTATCTTTTTACATTTCTGCAATTATTTCATTTTGAATATTGATTAATTGTCTTGATAATAATTGCATGTAAATCAGCATTCATAACAATCAATCTTGTCTAATGCATCTCTCCATAGTTACCATGATCCATATAGTTTTGACATTCATTAGAATTGTGAACTAGGGACCGTATTCAATTTGGTGTGAAATAAATATTGAACTTATTAATCCGCTGTGCATTCATATTAGATTAGATATCATTCTGTATAATTCTTCAGAAAATCAGAGGTCACATACACCAACACAATGTAGGTTGACTTTTCCAAGGAGAGTTCTTCTATGGTAGCATCTTCAAGCACATAGCTCTCATGGAATAGCTTAAGGCGTTGTCCATTTACTTTGAACATTTTCTCGGTGTTTTAACTTTTTATTTCCACTTATAGATGCGAGACTTCTCGTAAGCTTCAAGTCTAAGCTCTTAAAGTTGTTGCAATTGAAGCTTTCTCTCCAAACCAAACACAAGTCGATAAGGGGAAATTCCTACTAGTGTTTTGTAGGTTGTTCTATAAGCCCAAAGAGCTTCTTCAAGTCGATGGCTCTAGCCTTTTCTGTTTGGCTGCACCATCTTTTCTAAGATCTGTTTGATTTCCCTATTTGAGAGTTTAGCTTGCCCATTAGTCTGGGGATGATAAGGTGTAGAAACTATATGCATAATCCCATACTTCCGAAGCAAAGCGTCCGTGGTGCGGTTGCAAAAATGAATGCCTTGATAATTTATGATGGCTCGGGGTATTCCAAACCTGCAAAAAATATTTGATATGATAAAACCTGCAACAAGTTTAGAATCATTAGTCCTAGTGGGTATTCCTTCCACTCACTTTGAAAATAATCAACAGCTAGTAAAATATAGATATACCCGAAAGATACAGGAAAAGGGCCCATAAAGTTGATGCCCCATACATCAAATACTTCACAGAAAAGCATAGGTTGTTGAGGCATCTCACTCCTACGAGTGATTGTTGTTCCTGCTATTTGGTACTGTTCACAAGTTTTGTAAGTCTCAAAAGCATCTTTAAACAAAGTGGGCCAAAAGAAACCCGAGTCTAAGACTTTTCTTGTTGTTTGCTGAGGACCAAAATATCCTCTAGTTTGAGAGGCATGACAAAAATGAAGAATGGATTTCACTACAGATTTTCCACATATATGGATCGTCCCACACATAGTATTTGGAATCATGTTTAAGTTTGTGTATTTGTGTTCGCAATGCATCTGCAGGAAATACTCCAGCAACTAGAAAATTAACTAAATCAACAAACCAAGGAGTTACCTCACACAATTGTAGTAGTTGCTCCCTAGGGAAGTCATTTTGAATAGGGATGAGGTCCTCATCCATTTTTATTATGCTCAAATGATCTGCCACATAATTTTCAACTCCACTCTTATCTTTAATCTCTAAATATAATTCTTGGAGTAACAACATCAATTAGATCAATCTCAGTTTTGCTTATGGTTTCTTCAACAAGAACTTCAAAGCTGCATGGTTAGTAAAAACAACTACTTTCAAACCTAACAAATATGAAATAGCTAAAAGTTCATTTTTAGTGGTAGTATAATTAGCCTGTGCAGAATCTAAAGTCCAAGAAGCATAACAAATAACATGGGCAGCCTTACCAACCCTTTTTGCAAGGACTGCTCCCACTACATAGTTAGATGCACCACACATAATTTCAAAAGGGAGGGTCCAATTGGGTGGCTGAATTATGCGAGTAGAGGTTAGTGCTACCTTTAAGAAATCAAACACCTTCTTGCATTTGTCATCGAAGGTGAAACTGACATCTTTTTGCATCAAATTTGATAGTGGAAGCGCTATCTTGCTGGAATCCTTCATAAATCGCCTATAAAAACCTGCATGGCCAAGAAAAGAACGAATCTCGTGAATGCAAGATGGGTAAGACAAATTAGAAATCACATCAATTATGGCAGGATCCACTTCAATCCCATTTTTAGAAATCACATGTCCCAAAACTATGCCTTGTTCAACCATAAAATGATATTTTTTGTAATTCAACACAAGGTTAGTTTCAATACATCTATGCAAAACTCTATCTAAATTGTTCAAGCATGCATCAAATGAGGAACCATAGACAGTAAAATCATCCATGAAAACTTCAATATAATGTTCTATCAAGTTAGAGAAAATACTAATTATGCAGCGTTGGAAAGTGCCAGGAGCATTCCATAGGCCAAAGGGCATCGTTCTGTAGGTAAATGTTCCAAAAGGACAAGTGAGTGTAGTCTTTTCTTGGTCCTCCAGTGCAAGATGGATATGAAAATAACCAGAAAAACAATCAAGAAAACAATAATATGACTTACCAGCCAATCGTTCAAGCATTTGATCAATGAATGGTAAAGGAAAATGATATTTTCTAGTTGCCTAGTGTAAGACCCATAATTTTAAAGTGTGCTTTATGTATTTAAGGTTATTTTTGGTATTGAACTCGGAGGCTTTTTAGCCACAGTTATTAATATTTTGGAGTTTATAAGACCAAAAAGATATTTTGATGCCCGATTAGAATTACTTGTTGATAAATAAATTAAATTAACTGCGGTGAATCTTTTACGAAGAATTTAATGCGTTATGGGTGAAATGGTAATTTTAATAAATATCTATTTTGAAGATATTAAAGGGCATCCTTCTGTAGGTAAATGTTCCAAAAGGACAAGTGAGTGTAGTCTTTTCTTGGTCCTCTAGTGCAAGATGGATATGAAAATAACCACAAAAACAATCAAGAAAACAATAATATGACTTACCAGCCAATCGTTCAAGCATTTGATCAATGAATGGTAAAGGAAAATGATATTTTCTAGTTGCCTAGTGTAAGACCCATAATTTTAAAGTGTGCTTTATGTATTTTGGGTTATTTTTGGTATTGAACTCTGAGGCTTTTTAGCCACAGTTATTAATATTTTGGAGTTTATAAGACCAAAAAGATATTTTGATGCCCGATTAGAATTACTTGTCGATAAATAAATTAAATTAACTGCGGTGAATCTTTTACGAAGAATTTAATGCGTTATGGGTGAAATGGTAATTTTAATAAATATCTATTTTGAAGATATTTGTTAAAAGTAAATAATATATATATTAATATATATGTATATATGTTTGTGTGGAGGGAAAAAGAAGGAAATTAGAAAGAAAAGAAAGAAAAAGGAAAGAAAAGGAAAGGAAGGAAATGGAAAGAAAAGAAATATAAAGGAAGGAAAAAGGAAGAAAGGAAAAAGGAGAGAAAGAAACAAAACATTTTCCTTCTTCTTCCTCTGCCGGCGCTCACTCCCCTCTCCCTTTTTCTACATTCGTTGGTTTTGCTTCCTTTTTCGTTCTTTGGCTTCAAGAATAGAAACCCAAGGATTAGTGGGTAAGAGAGCAAGGTTTTCTCAGCTTCATACTTCCTCGTTGTTTCGAAAACGAAGAAAAACAGTATTAGGGATTCAAAGACAAACCTCCCCGTTTCATCTAGATCTAAGCTTCATTTCGCGAAGAGATAGAAGGGAAAGTTGCTCACTACCACGCTACGGTACTAGGGGACCAACTTTGGACGCGACGTTGCGAGCGGAGATTTTACCGGATTTACTCGCGGTACCGTAATCGAAGGTAAAAGCTAAAGTGAAGGTAAGGGCTCCTTCCAAACTTTTAGTTTGCATTTAGGGACTTATATGTGGTTGTGTGGAAAAGAATTTGGTTAGGGTTAAAGTAATATTTCGTGGAAAAATGAATTTTAAACTCATTTATGTATGATTTTGAGTATATGAAACTTGTTGTGTTTGAGTGATGGATTGTATTGATTTGTGTCGTCGTATTCGACGTGTTCATAATTGATAATTACAGAATTTGAGATGTGTTTTGAGTGGTTTGTGTGGAAAAATGGTTTGATGTGTTTTGGTGTGAATTATGGATTGAATGTGAAAGCATGTTTGAGTTTGTTTTGTGTGGAATTTGAAAACCATTAAGTTAAACGAGTATTAAGAATGGTGAATCTCTTAATGTCTCATTTACTTAATGTGTGTTTGTTTTGGAAAATCGTTTAAGTTAAATGAGAATTAAGAATGGGGAATCTCTTAATGTCTTGTTTACTTAATGTTTGTTTTGAAAATCGTTGGAGTTAAAAGAGTATTAAGAATGGGGAATCTCTTAATATTTCTGTTTGCTTAATGTGTGTTTGGTTGTGAAAATCGTTTAAGTTAAATGAATATTAAAAATGGGGAATCTTTTAATATTGCATTTACTTATCGATTGTAGTGGATAGAGTCAAGGTGAAGCCATGTGATTTGTTGGTTCATCTTGTCTGTGTTGGGATTGTCGAGTCAAGGTGATGCCATGTGATTTGTTGGTTCATCCTGTCTGTGTTGGGATTGTCGAGTCAAGGTGATGCCATGTGATTTGTTGGTTCATCTTGTCTGTGTTGGGATTGTCGAGTCAAGGTGATGCCATGTGATTTGTTGGTTCATCTTGTCTGTGTTGGGATTGTCGAGTCAAGGTGATGTCATGTGATTTGTTGGTTCATCTTGTCTATGTGGGTTTTGCGTTGTAACCGTTAAGCGGTATGTTTTGAAATTGTGCGTAAGTGTGTTGATTCAAGTTTATGATTGAGTGTTTGAACTTGAGATGTCATTGTGATTGTGTGATTTTACTAAGAGTTATGTTTTGAATTGTGTGTGAATGGGATGGAGTGTAAAACTATTTCGAAACCCAATTTGTCGTGGTGATCGCGTTGGAATTGCTAAGTGTTAAGATTTGGTATTATGTATGAATGTGATTGAGTTAGTTTATGTATTTTTGGTAGATTATGCAGGGAAATCGATTGCACCAATCGATTGGATAAGTTACAGGGACTTCTCTAAATTGATCAAATCGATTTGTCAAATCGATTTTGTAATTTGTCTTTCAAAACCCTTTAAGAAATCAATTGAATGAATCGATTGATATGTATCTTGTTTTCTTGAATTTTGAAAATGTATTGAAGAAATCGATTGGCCAAGACAGGAACACAACCAAATTGACAAAATCGATTGCCCCAATCGATTGGCTTTAACACAGGGGCTCAGTTATTCAGTAAATCGATTTCCCCAATCGATTGATGTAAGTTCAGAGTTCATTTTTCACTAAAACTCTTCTTCCAAATCGATTGCCCCAATCGATTGGCTCAGTTGAAATTCTTATTTTGAGTTAGATAATTGATTGCTCAAGTGATTTATCAATGTATTGGTCAGTTATGTATTACCTGATGGATTGAGAACTATATTTTGATTTCATTTATATTTGGCAAGCATGATATGAACTTTTAGCATATGGAAAACCCTTCTAAGATGCATGTTAAGTTGAAAAGGTTATTCGTGCATTGAAAAACTTAAATGTTATGTGTTAACTCACTACAAGAATACATGGATTTTGTGAGGGCCAAAAGCCTTCACAAAGGGAAAAAAAACAGCCACAAAGGTAGCTTTTGTGAGGGCTTTTGGCAGCCACAACGAAGCTGGTCACAAAATTTTGTGAGGGCTTTTGCAGCCACAAAGTGCCTGAAACAGGTTGGCATTTGTGAGGGCTTTTGCAGCCACAAAAGACAGGCATTTGTGAGGGCTTTTGCAGCCACAAAAGTCTGCCTTTGTGAGGGCATTGGCCGCCACAAAGTACAGACTGAATTTGCCTGATTTGACGTTTGTGAGGGCTTTTGGCCGCCACAAAGGATTTCTGACTGAACCTTTGTGAGGGCTTTTGGCCGCCACAATTGCCAAGCTGAATTTGCTGACTGGACATTTGTGAGGGCTTTTGGCCGCCACAAATGCCAACGTAATTAATAAATTAATTTTTAATTCAAAATTAATAGTTTATTATAATATTATATATAATAAATTAATATAATTATAATATTAAAATTTAAATTATAATTAAATTAAATTTGAAATATAATGTAATTATAAATTAAATTTAATATATATATATATATATATAAAACTAATCTTAATATAATTAAAAATTTAAAATAAAATATTTAAATTAAAAATAAAGATTAATAATTAAACTAAAGATTAATTTAAATAATAAAATATTAAAAATAAAATATTTAAATTATTAATAATAAAATATTTAAATATTTAAATTAATAATTATAATTATAATTAAACATTAATTTCAATTAATGTAAATTATAAATAAATTATAATTTAAATTAAAATTAAATGAAAATTTAAATAAAATTAAATATTAAATATTAAATATTAAAATTAAAATAAATATTATATATAAAAACAATATTATTAATAATTAAAGCTAGCTATAGCAATTATGACAAAATCAAATAAAAAATGCATTCCAAAATTAACAAATAATGTCTTACAAAGTGGAAATTAATTAAGCACACAATAATGTCATACAACCCAAAAATAAAATTTTCAAATTCTTCAAATCACATCAATCCTCATAATAATTCGTCTGATCAGCTCCACTCCTACCATCATTATTTCCTGCATTCATACCCGACGGAAGAAGTCCCTCAAAAGTATTATGCATTTGTGTTGGAGGAGACATCATGCTTTGAAATTGAATTTCATCTTCAATGGTACCACCAGTAGTCGAAGGAGGAGCCCTAGCTGGCTGTGGTTGATTTAAATCTGGTCTGATCAACCCAGCTGTTGGCATAGTTGGTCGGTATGCAGTTTGATGATCTGGTTGAGGTTGAGGAAGTTGATGTGAAGATGATGGAGCATACTGATAATTATGAAAATATTGTTGTTGCTGAAACATTGGCTGCTGCTGTTGCTGGAAGGCAGAGTTTGAAGGATCCTGGTGTTGTTGGAAATTTGGAGGCGGTTGCTGCTACAGGGAGTATTGAGAGTAATTTTGTTGCTGCTGGAAAAGTGGTTGTTGATGCAAGTATTGAGGCCGAGGCGGAACTGCTGATGAAACACAGGAGGAATTGAAAATTGTTGTTGTTGAAATTGCTGTTGCTGTTGAAACTGCTGTTGCTGCTCTTGAAACCTCTGTTTCCATTCCTCATTCAATTTTTCAATTGCGGCTTGTATCAGCTGTTGTGTCCTTTCTTCTTGCTCACTTGCCCATTGCTCCTTTAACTGGTCAAGATTATCTATCGGCGCCGGACGATGAGATCGATCCGTAATAGCATAAGAAGAAGACGTCTCAGTCTGAATATAGCCGGTTGGACCTTTCACAAAGGTTGATGATAAAGTACCGGCTCCCAGCACACGCCCTTTGTACTTGCCATCACTGATGTTCATAAAACTTGCAGTCTCATATTACTTCCGCTGCACTGGAGTAGCTCGCATAGCAGGAGGAAGAGTAGCTTGATGATCATCTCATTCTTTTATGACTTGTTCAAGTTGTTCCTATATTAAAAATCAAAACATTAAAAATTAAAATAGTTAATAATTAATATATAATAATTTAAAGGTGTAAATATATAATAATCAATATATAATAATTACCTGAATCGTTTATGATAACGAATCAGTATACTCATTTGTTTGAGGATTAACATGAAGATAGCGATGTATCTCAGCCTGAGTGACCTCCCTTTCAAGTTGCTTTTCCTAAAATATATATTAAAATAATGTCAAGTTTATGATGAAATGTGATGATTAATTGAATAAATATTAATATATGTATATATATATATATTATAAATAATAATTAATTACCATATAATATTTAATTTCTCCAGCAGACATGGAACCTCCCTTATGAGTACTAGTACCCATTTCAGATGCTCTATTAATCTTTGCTTTTTCTCTCTTCTGTTTGTAAGCATCTGTGTTCCACTTACTCCACAAAGCAGTCCAAATATTTTCACCAATCCAATTAGGTCGTTTTTCTTCGCCCTTATTATGTGCGTAAGACAACATAGATGAGAGACGCTTTAAAAAGCGATGGTCAAATAAAGCCATAAATGCGGCATCATGCTCTCTTTTCCAAGTACATTTAGTCTGTTGTTTGTTGAAATTTAAAAAATATTAAAAATATAATTCAATTAAGCAATCAAATGTATATATAATTAATTAGTAATTAAATAAATTAATGTAATCACTTACTTTGAAACAATCTAGAAACTGATCAACTTTCCTAAATTGAGGTGTCTTATCCTCTTTAATCTCACCCCAAGACAACCATGGTTTTTTGTATTTCTCTTGTATGACTTCAGCAATTGCCTTTGCAGATGGTTTAAAAGGAAGATATCTTCAAAATTTACATGCAAATTAAATATAAAAATTAATTAATAAAATAATGTAACATGATATGCAATAATAAAATATTTAACAATCATAGTTTACATACCCATCTCATTCTAGAATTATGACAATGCGGTTGTAGCAATCAACACATCCGAGTTCCATTATTTCGTCTAACGTATAAGGCTCTACTGGGACCTCCGGATATAGAGGAATAGCTCCACCACTAGTACCAATGGTCGGCATCGGCATGAGAGATGGGTCATTAACAACACGTGGTCTAGCAACTTTTTTCTTACCACGTGATGTTTTGGATATTCGTTGTATTGCCACCGTTCCTGGTCCTCCTGATCCATCTGAACCTCCTGATCCTCCTACTCCCACTAAAGCCATGTCTATATATATATATATACATCCATATCCATACATATATATAATATAATATATGTGTGTATGTACAATTAACATAAGATTAATTATATGTAAATAATAATGAAATAAAGAAATATACATAAATAAATAAATAAATACAATACATAATGATGTACATATATAAATAATTATATATCCATATATATATATAATAATGAAATATACATAAATAAATTTTAACACTCACATAAATAAAGATATATATAATATTATACATATCGATATCCATACAAATATATATATATATATATATATATATATATATATATATATAATGCCTAATTAATTAATTGTCTTCGTCTTGGTCATCTTCATCATCAGTATATTCATTTGATGAGTGAGTTAAGTCAATATTGCCTTCATTGTAACACCCCGTTTTTCAAAGCGATGGTGTATTTTTTTTTCAAAAGAAATTAAAATACAACAGAGAAATAAATAAGGTAAAACCTTTGGATAGATAATTTAGTCTTTATAATTTACAAACAGCGGAAAAGTTTTTCAAAATATAAATCCAAAGCATGTCCTGATGTCAACCTTAGTACATGTACACCCTTCCAACTTAACATAAAGGTAGCCCAAAAGAAAGACATATGTGTCCTGAGTGACAACCTAGTCTGATCATTCTATACATAACAAAAAACTATACGCCTTGGGTAATCTCCACGCGCCCCGTGAGATCCTCCTAACGTAGCTCCACTCAAGCACTCCCATCCACATTCCCGTCTGTAGGGTAAGAACCGGTAGGGTCATCTTGACTCTCATCTGAGGGCAAGGCCCAGATTTCCACAACAGTTGTAAAGGGTCACCAACCGAAATTAACAGTTAACACATAACATTCAAGCTTTTAAATGCACAAATAACCTTTTCAACTTATCAATACATCTTAGAAGGGTTTTCCATATGCTAAAAGTTCATATAATGCTTGCCAAATAAAATTGAAATCAACAAAAGTTCTCAATCCATCAAGTAATACATAACTGACCAAAACATTGATAAATCAATTGAGCAATCAATTATCTAACTCAAAATAAGAATTTCCACTAAGCCAATCGATTGGGAAAACGATTAAATGGATAACTGAGCCCTTGTATTAAAGCCAATCGATTTCCAAATCGATTTCCTGAAGGTTTTTATTGAAATTTGAACTTTGGGCTTAATTCAATCGATTGGGCAATCAACTGGGCAGCATAGTTGAGCCATTGACTTAATGCCAATCGATTTCCAAATCGATTTTGTCAGTTTTGCTGAATTCCTGTATGGCCAAATCGATTTCCAAATCGATTTCTTAACTGGTTTTGAAAAACATATTATAAAATCGATTGACAATTCGATTTTGTCAAATTAGCAAAGTCCCGGTAACTCATCCAATCGATTGGGAAATCGATTTCCCTGCATATTCTTCTAAAAATACATAAACTAACTCAATCACATTCATACACAACTCCAAATCTTAACACTTAGCAATTCCCACACAATCACCACGACATAATGGGCTTCGAAATAGTTTTACAATCCATCATACTTTCACACGATGTTCAATACATAACACGTAGTAAAATCATCACAATCATAAGTTTAAATCAGACACACTTACACATAATTTCAACACATAACACTTAGCAAAATCATCACATTCATGAATTTGAATCAAACACGACTCGTGTGCCAAGCACCCTAATGCAATGCGTATATGCCAAAATGCATGGACTCGGAATTCCAAACGAAAACCCTCCTCGAAGGACCGTAAATCATAATTGTACCGCCTATCGTAGGCCAAAGTACCAATTACCGAGGTTCCACCTATCACGGGTCAGCACGATTTACGAAAAAGCGTAAATCGTAAACTTACCACCTATAATGGGTCAGTACTGTTTACCGAGGTGCCACCTTTCACGGGTCAGCACGATTTACCAAAAGAAAAAGCGTAAGTCGTAAGGGTACCGCCTATCACAGGCCAGAGTACTACTTACCGAGGTGCCACCTGTCACGGGTCAACACAACTTACCAAAAAGTAAATCGTAAACGTACCACCTATCACGGGTCAGTACAGTTTACCGAGGTGCCACTTATCACGGGTCAACACAATTTACCAAATGAAATGCATGAGCATACACTAACTCCGTTCACAACAAGCGTTAAGTAAATGCATATATCAAAAGATTCCCCATTTTTAATACTCATTTACTTAACCGATTTTCACACCAAAACATTAAGCAACAGACATATTAAGAGATTCCCCATTCTTAATATACTTTTGACTTAAACGATTTCCACAACAAAACATTCAGTAAACAAGTCATCAAGAGATTCCCCATTCTTAATACTCATTTCACTGAAACCATTTTCAAAAACAAACATTAAGTAACCAAGACATTAAGAGATTCCCCATTCTTAACACTCAGTTAACTTGAACGATTTTCAAACAACATTAAGTAACTAAGACATTAAGAGATTCCCCATTCTTAACGCCCAGTTAACTTAAACGATTTTCAAAACAACATTAAGTAAACGAGACATTAAGAGATTCCCCATTCTTAATTCTCATTTAACTTAAACGATTTTCACAAACTCACATTAAGTAAACGAGACATTAAGAGATTCCCCATTCTTAATACTCGTTTAACTTAATGGTTTTCAAATTCCACACAGAACAAACTCAAACATACTTTCACATTGAGTCTATAATTCAGACCAAATCATTTTTCCACACAAACCACACAAAATACATCTCAAATTTCATCAGTATCAATTAAGAACACGTCAAAATCAACGAACACAAATCAACACAATCCACCCCTCAAATACACAAGTTTCATTTACTCAAAATCATACATATAAGAGTTTAAATTCATTCACCACGAAACATTCATCAATATAACCAAAACCTAACTCTATGATTTTACCTATAAAGCCTCAGATACATTTTCCCAAATCAATACTCTAACCCTAACAAAATTCTTTTCAACACAACCACAAGTAAGTCCCTAAATGCAAACTAAAAGTTTGGAAGGAGCCCTTACCTTATCGTTAGCTTTAACGTCAATTTACGGCACCGCGATCAATTCCTGTAAAAACTTTGCTCGCGACGCCGCTTCCAAAATTAGCTCACTAGCACCGTTGTGTAGTGGTGAGTGATAGCGTTTCAGCAAGTGTACTGAATCGTTGCAAGTAATAATAAAACGGTGTCGAACTCAAGGATTGCGTTTTACTATTGAATTATATTTAATTACTAAAATTGAACAAAAGGTTCCCAAGTTGATTGAAATAATATCTGAAATTAACAACAGTACTAAAATTGATCTTTTATAATGAGAAAAATGTCAGGGATGAGTTTCACTTCGAATCCAACCTTGGTGTCTAATTTGATCCTAGTTACTGAATTCCTTTATTGAATTATTACCGAATTCTCTTTATTATTCTTGCCCTAATGTCTTAGTGACAGAACCTTTAATTCCAAAGTAACCCCTAATTCCTTAGTGGATTTAAGATTAGAATTAAGCATTACCGTATAGAAATTCTCTTGTAAATTATTGCTTAGCAACTAATTTAATTGGTTTCATGACCTGCATCTATCCCTAGACTACAAATTCATGAATTTCTCATCTCAAGCATTCGTAAAGTCCACTTCCGTTTCAAAATACAAATCATAGAACATTTTAATGTTGATCAAGCAATAAAAAGCATTAAGCACAGAGATGAGAAAAATAATTCAATAAACTCATTCATATAACTAGAAATCAAATCAGAAAAATAAGGGTTTCATCTGGTTACACTCATCCCTAACAATAGGGTTTAGTTACTCATAACAGAGATACAAAAGATAAGGATTAAAGAAGAATTACAAGAATGATTCATGGATGATTCTTGATAAAACTGCTTCAATGGCGTTAGAAACGGCCGTCTTTGAGTTTCTATGCCAGGGCATAAGTCTCCCAAGTTCCCCAGAGTCATAAAGATCCAAAAAACAGCAAAAAATTGCGTTTTTATGATTGCTGATGCGCGTCATGCGCTCCAGGCGCGTGCAAGACAGTAACCAATCTGCAAAATGCGCTCCAGGCGCGCAGGGCGCGCTCCAACTTAAACTCAAATCACATCAAACTCAATTTTCAAATCACATCAAACTCAATTTTCAGTTTCAGCTACTGCAAACATCCATCATGCTCTATGGTTGCTAAAAATTTACAACAGGATTTATACACATTGGCATTCATTTATCAAATTCAACTCTCTCTTCACACAGTCTCACCAAAATTCTCTCAAGTGTTTAGAAGGGTTATGAATTTATCACTCAAATCCTAGAACATGCATCACGCTACCATAAGCTTGAAAAAAATTCTAGTTAGTCATCACTATGCAGCAAATACATACATTTTTAGAGGACTTTCGAGTTGTAATGGGGCTTAGGTAAGGGTAGGACATTTTGGGATAGTAGGCTTTACGGCTTGGAGTTAGGTATATACTTCCAATTTATTCTACCATTTTTTTTCTTTTCATTATGGAGATTCTCAAACATTGAACAAAGAATCAAGAATATATTATTTATTGTTCTCTTTTTTTTTTTTTTTTTTTTTG
>JBBPBT010000722.1:899169-938982 GCA_037974875.1 Cicer bijugum | reverse complement strand
TTTTTTTTTTTTTTTTTTTTTTTTTTTGTGTTTTGTGTTGTGTTTTGTGATGTGGCTAGTAACCGAAATAAAGGGGCAAGGCTCAAAGGGGCTAGCAAAGGATAACATTTTTATAGGGTAGTTAGAAAGGCTCAAACGACCAAATAAAATTGCCTCAATGTATGCATAAATTACAAGTGATGCAGGTCAGAATTAGTGCAAGTTCTGAAGGGATAATACATGTCTGGATAATCACACAGCAAAGAATTTAAGTGTTTAGGCTCAAAAGCTCACAGTTAGGATAGTAAGAGAGAGTATGAACAATCAACCTAATGCCAAACATGTATTCGGAAAGTTAAAATTGTATTTTTGAAAAACTTGATGGCCTATTAGCCTTCTGCAACCATTGAGTAATCAAGCATGCATGCATTAGGGAGACTTATCGACTTGAGCACTAACATAATCTAAGAAATAGAGTTTAACTTTCGAAATCCCAAACAGAAACTTTAAGATCAAGTGCAAGTTATTACAACTTTTCATCATCAAACAAAGAAAACAAGAAGAAACACAGAAAAGCAAATAGACTAGACTAAAACAAAGAGGAACAAGAAAAGAAACAAAAAAAAAAGAAAAAGAAAGAAAAAAAATTCAAAACAAATGAAAGAAAACTTCTCTAGTTTAGCAATTCAAGGATCCTCGTTTAGATCATCTGCTCCTGTTCCGCTCTGGTCGCCTGTGTACTGGTGAGGTGTAAATAGATCAGCATAAAACATGCCTCCCGGTGTCTGTTGAGAAGAGGCGAATGCTCGATAGAGATTGGTCATCCCTAGTTCTAATCTGGCGTGTCTATCTCGCTGATCAATCATTACTCGTTCCATCATAGTTTCCAATCTACCGATTCTGTCTTCGTTAGAGAGCTGGACTGGGTGTGGAGGGTGGTGTTGTGGTTCCTATGGTTCAGTGTGTTCCTCTGCTGGCATCGCTGCTGGTGGGGTAACAGGGTAGTCTGCTGGAATCATAGAGTGTATTGTTATCCATCTTGTAGTGATTGGAGTAGCTGGTTTCAACATTTCTTCCCCTTGTTTTGGTACCACTCTCACCAATTCACATAATTTGCCTATCAGGGAGGCGTGATGGAAGTAGCCTGTTGGGGGATCAAGAATGGCTGTGCCCCGAATATCATTGGCTATTAACATGCCCACATTAATTCTGTCACCTTTTAAGATAGCAAGTAGTAGACATGCTCTTTGAAATGTTATATCGGACACATTCGAACATGGCAATAGTGTATGATGGACAAAAGTACTCCATGCTTTAGCAATCGGGGTGAGGTCCACTGAGCGTAATTTCCGAACGGAGCCATCTCTATTTCGTACCCAATCTGTGCCTGGTCTGCATAAAGTGCGTAGGATTTCCTGACTGCTTGCTCTTACAAGTTTTTTTTCCATAGCTAGAAAGCGGCAATCATTATAGTTTGGCAGGCCAAGGATTTCATTGATGACTTGGGGTGTGAATGGTACCCTTTTTCCCCTCACATAACTCACAAATTGGTCAAGTGGGAATGGTTGGTCGGACTTTAGATCGGAGGCATTAGAGTAGAATTCCACAGCTAATGATTTGCTCGCTGTGGTGAAAAATGTGGTCAGTTTCTCCCATCCTCTGGAAGCAATCATAGCCTGGATGTCAACAAATTCATCGTCTTCCAACTGAAAATTTTTTTCACTTACAAACTTGTGGGCTGTTGGGAGTTTGGCATGGTATTCTTGTGTTGCCATGTTCTTGAATATGAATGCATCGTGCTGTGGGGCAGATGATGTAGTTGCAACCTTAGTTCGTTTTGCCTTTTGTTGGGTTGCCATTAGGTCCTGCAAAACAAGTAATCACCCCCAAGGTTCAGAATATTCCAAGTTAGAGATAGTTAATTTAAGCACGATCGACCTTGGAGAAATAACATCATACATGGCCATGAGTTTGTCCACTAACATTCTAAGTGATAATAATGCATGTGCATTGGTTGTGTCATTTTAACAAACAGTTGGAATGCAAGCATGATGATGGTTGTGACATTTTATCAAACAGTTGGCATGCAGGCACAATAGTGGCTGTGACATTTTAGCAAACAGTTGGCCTGCAGGCATCATAGTGGGTGTGGCATTTTAGCAAACAGTTGGAAGGCAGGCATAATAATGAATGAAAAATACCCAATCTCGCAACCATTAACCCCATTCGATCTCATTAACAACATACATGCATGCATAATGTATAAAATACAGCATAGATTCAAGTTTACAAGAGAAAGAAAAGAAAACCCACATGCATTAGTCACCAAGAATGAGTTGGATAGGAGAGGGGAACTTACTTGAGGATGAGAGTGAAGAGAGTGAGCTTCAATGGTAATGGTGTTTGTGAAAGAGGGAGGATTTTTGTGAAAGAGGGAAGATTGTTGTGAAAGAGGGAAGGCTGTACCTACATGGGGTGTTTTAAAGCCCAACAATGCGCTTCAAGCGCATGGGACGCGCTTCAGGCGCGCGCAAGGCAGTGGCGAAATTGGAACATGCGCTCCAGGTGCATCCGGGCGCGCTTCAGGCGCGTGGTAACAGAATCAGTATGCGCGAAATGCGCTTCAAGCGCATGTCATGCGCTCCAGGCGCGCCTCAAATAGAACCAAACACGCGAAATGCGCTTCAAGCGCAAGGCATGTGCTCCAGGGGCGCTTCAAACAGAACCAAACGCGCGAAATGCGCTCCAGGCGCGTTTTTCATAGAATGAAAGTTCCAGAATGCGCTTCAAGCGCATGAGGCGCGCTCCAGGCGCGTTTTTGCTGCTTCTTAACAAAAAAACAATCCCCAACACATTTTTTTCGATTCCTTGCTTATACTAAACATCAAGAATGAATAAAATTAGTAATTAAAAGCTAAAATTAAAATTAAATGAAGTGACGTCAACTAAAATGAAAAGGATATGAAGTTGGGTTGCCTCCCAACAAGCGCTTGTTTAGTGTCCTGAGCTTGACAATTCACTCTTCAAGTTGTGTCCAGATGGATGGACTCCATCGAAAGTCTTGACTCTTCCCCGAAATATGATTTGAGTCTTTGTCCATTGACCTTGAAGTTCCGATCGGAGTGTGTATCCTTCAACTCTACGGCACCGTGTGGAAATACCTTGATTACCTTGAAAGGGCCCGACCATCTTGACTTTAGTTTTCCGGGAAACAACTTCAATCTTGAGTTGAATAGGAGAACTAGTTCTCCTTCTTGGAATTCCTTGAGTCTTATTTTTTTGTCATGCCATTTCTTGGTTTTTTCTTTATATATCTTGGCATTCTCATAAGCAAAATTCCGGAACTCCTCTAACTCGTGAAGTTGAAGAATTCTCGCCTCACCTGCCTTGCCCAAGTCAAAGTTCAAGTACTTCGTCGCCCAAAACGCTCGATGCTCAAGTTCGAGAGGTAAATGACAAGCTTTACCATACACCATTTGATACGGGGACATACCCCGGGGGGTCTTAAAAGCCGTTCGGTAGGCCCAAAGTGCATCATCAAGTTTCGTTGACCAATCTTTTCGTGTGGCAGTTACTGTCTTTTCTAGGATTTGTTTGAGCTGCCTGTTGGAGACTTCAACCTGCCCACTAGTCTGTGGATGGTATGGGGTTTCCACTCTATGGCGCACATTATATTTCTTCAGAAGGTATTCCATATTCCGGTTTAGAAAATGGGTGCCTTCGTCACTGATCAAGGCTCGAGGCACACCGAAACGAGCGAATATATTCTTCTTGAGAAAGGTGATAACCTGTTTCGAATCATTTGTTGGAGTAGCTATTGCTTCAACCCATTTTGAGACATAATCCACCGCCACCAAAATATAAACCTTGTTATATGACGATGGGAATGGACCCATGAAATCAATACCCCACACATCGAACACTTCTACTTCTAATACAGGATTTTGCGGCATCTCATCCTGTTTTGAAATGTTACCGGTGCGCTGGCATCGATCGCATTTCTTCACATAGTTGAATGCATCTTTGAATAATGAAGGCCAAAACAACCCCGATTGTAGAATTCTTGCTGCAGTTCGGTCACCACTGAAATGACCCCCATACTCAGAGTCGTGGCAGTGCCACATTACCTTTTCTTGTTCCTCCTCGGGCACACACCTTCGCAACAGCCCATCTACTCCTCTTTTGTACAGAAAAGGTTCATCCCATACATAGAATTTGGCATCGTGGATAAACTTCTTTCGTTGTTGGTAAGTGAAATCAGATGGGATTGTACCCCCCACCTTGAAAATAGCAAAGTCGGCGAACCACGGTGCCATGGTGATGGCGAAGATGTGCTCATCAGCAAATTGATCTCGAATCGATCTAATATCCTCATTCTCTTCGACCTTCTCCAATCGAGATAGGTGGTCAGCCACAGTGTTCTTTGATCCCCTTTTATCCCGAATTTCAATGTCAAATTCTTGTAGTAATAGAATCCATCTAAGCAACCTTGGTTTTGATTCCTGCTTAGTAAACAAATACCTCAAAGCAGCATGATCAGTGTAAACAATAACTTTCGATCCTAATAGATAAGACCGAAATTTATCAAAAGCATAGACTACAGCTAATAATTCTTTTTCAGTTGTAGCATAATTGTGTTGTGCCTGATTTAAAACATGACTAGCATAGTAGATCACATGCAACATCTTGTCTTTTCTTTGTCCCAGAACTGCCCCAATAGCACTGTCACTTGCATCACACATGATTTCAAAAGGTAGTGACCAGTCAGGTGCAGTGATAATGGGGGCAGTTATCAGCTGGTTTTTCAAATTGTTAAAGGCATGCAAACAATCCTCATTGAATTTGAAAGGTGTGTCTTTCGCAAGTAGGTTTTTAAGTGGTTTTGCAATTTTTGAAAAATCTTTTATAAACCTTCTATAAAATCCAGCATGGCCTAAAAAGCTTCTAATGCCTTTCTCGTTGGTAGGAGGGGGAAGTTTTTCAATAACTTCAACCTTGGCCTTATCTACCTCGATCCCCTTGTGGGAGATTCGGTGGCCCAAAACAATTCCCTCTCTTACCATAAAATGACATTTCTCCCAATTTAGGACCAAGTTAGATTTTTCACACCTTTCTAATACAAGAGATAGATTAATCAAACAATTATCAAAGGATGACCCAAATACAGAAAAGTCATCCATGAATACCTCGATATGTTTCTCAATCATATCAGAAAATATGGACATCATGCACCTTTGAAATGTAGCCGGCGCATTACACAGTCCAAATGGCATTCTTCGATAAGCAAATACCCCATACGGACATGTAAATGCAGTTTTCTCTTGATCCTCGGGTGCTACAGCTATCTGATTGTACCCTGAATAACCGTCTAGGAAGCAGTAATACTCATGTCCGGCTAACCGCTCAAGCATCTGATCAATGAAAAGGAGCGGGAAATGATCCTTCCTCGTGGCACTGTTCAATCTCCTGTAATCAATACACACTCTCCAGCCTGTAACCGTTCGAGTAGGAATTAACTCGTTCTTTTCATTTGTGATGACAGCTGTTCCCCCCTTTTTTGGTACCACTTGGACGGGGCTCACCCAAGAGCTATCTGAAATTGGGTATATGAGGCCGGCTTCTAATAGCTTTACCACCTCTTTCCTGATCACTTCTTTCATTACCGGATTCAATCTCCTTTGGGGTTGTACTACCGGTTTGTGATTGTCCTCCATGAGGATTTTGTGCATACAAAAAGTTGGACTTATTCCGTTCAAGTCATCAATGGACCAACCGATAGCACCCTTGTGCTTCCGCAGAATTCTCAACAACTTTTCTTCTTGCAACTCGCTCAAGCTTGCACTAATTATAGCTGGATTTTTTTCTTCTTCACCCAGGAATACATATTTCAAATGAATAGGCAGCTGCTTGAGTTCAATTAGTGGTGTCTTTTTTTCCGCGGACTCGACTTCATTGCCTTTCAACTCCTCCCATCTAGTAGGAAAACGAGGGGAGTAGGATGGTGATGCTTCTAACATGGCCAACACCTCTTTCATCTTTGGGTCTTCACTTTCTTGAACGACATCTTGGGGTAGACATAAAACTCTTTCTAATGGGAGGCTGGGTGTTTGATGCATTATTTCTTCATTGACTATCTCATCTAAAATCTCGATTCGATTGCACCCTTCTCTTTCTCTTGAGTGTTCCATGGCTTTAAGAATGTTAAAAGTGACGGTTTCCTCATTTACTTTCAGAGTTAAGGTGCCATCTGCTACATCAATCATAGCTCTCCCTGTTGCTAAGAACGGTCTCCCCAAAATCAAAGGAATGTTGTTGTATTCCTCCATATCTAGTACCACAAAATCCACTGGAAAAATGAACTTATCCACTTTAACCAACACATCTTCCACTACTCCATAGGGATGTTTCATTGAGCGATCCGCAAACTGTAACATCAGTTGTGTGTCTTGACTTTTCCGATGCCTAGCTTTTTGTATATTGAAAGGGGCATAAGACTTTCACTAGCTCCAAGATCACACAAGGCTTTCCCAAAAGTTCTATTCCCAATAGCGCACGGGATTGAGAAGCTTCCAGGGTCCTTGAGCTTCGGTGGTAACTTCCTTTGTAGTATAGCACTACACTCTTCCGTAAGCATAACTGTTTCTCCTCCGATTTTTCTTTTTTTCGACAGAATCTCTTTCATGAACTTAGCATATGTCGGCATCTGCTCTAGTGCTTCTGCAAAGGGGATGTTAATCTGTAATTTTTTAAAAACATCAAGAAATTTCCCAAATTGTTTTTCAGTTTCTTCCCT
Organism: Cicer bijugum; assembly: GCA_037974875.1. Classification (NCBI taxonomy): domain Eukaryota; kingdom Viridiplantae; phylum Streptophyta; class Magnoliopsida; order Fabales; family Fabaceae; genus Cicer; species Cicer bijugum. The sequence goes on along the minus strand of JBBPBT010000722.1, from coordinate 932,210 downwards.
CCTTAATCTTTGAGGGAATGGGAGTCTAATTTCTGGTTTCGGTAGTGGTTCCCTTTTTTGTATCACAGGTTCTTCCTCCTTTTCAATAGCGATGTGCTCTTCACCCAGTATTGGTGTGACCATTTCCTCCAGGTGGGTTGGAGTCAAGGTACTTCTACTCTGTTTGGCTTCAGGTGGTACTTGTTCCCTCACTTTGCCATTCCTCGTGGTCACTGCATTAACATTGTTTCTAGGATTCGGAACTGTGTCACTAGGCAAATTTCCGGACGTTCTTTGTGCCATTTGTTGAGCAAGTTGACCCACTTGAGTCTCAAGATTCTTTATTGATGCAGAGTGATTTTTCTGGACGACTCTTGACTCTTCAATGAAAGAACTTGTGCTTGTAACAAGTTTCTCTATAGCGCTCTCCCAAGCAGCCTTTCTCGGTGGGACTTGGTTTGTTTGAGCTCCTTGTTGACCCTGAGATCCACCTTGTTGATCTCTCCAAGAAAAATTTGGATGATTTCTCCAACCAGGATTGTACGTACTAGAGTAGGGGTTATTCTGCCTGTTGTTGTTGTTACTCACAAAATTCACTTGTTCTAGTTCTTCTACCTCATTGTCATCCAGTGCTTCACAAACTCCATTCTTAATTGCCATTTAACTTAAACGATTTTCCAAAACAAACGCACATTAAGTAAATGAGACATTAAGAGATTCCCCATTCTTAATACTCGTTTAACTTAATGGTTTTCAAATTCCACACAAAACAAACTCAAACATACTTTCACATTCAATCCATAATTCATACCAAAACACATCAAACCATTTTTCCACACAAACCACACAAAACACATCTCAAATTCTATAATTATCAATTATGAACACGTCGAATACAACGACACAAATCAATATAATCAATCACTCAAACACAACAAGTTTCATATACTCAAAATCATACATAAATGAGTTTAAAATTCATTTTTCCAGGAAACATTACTTTAGCCCTAACCAAATTCTTTTCCACACAACCACATATAAGTCCCTAAATGCAAACTAAAAGTTTGGAAGGAGCCCTTACCTTCACTTTAGCTTTTACCTTCGATAACGGTACCGCGAGTAAATCCGGTAAAATCTCCGCTTGCAACGTCGCGTCCAAAGTTGGTCCCCTAATACCGTAGCGTGGTAGTGAGAAACTTTCCCTTCTATCTTTTCATGAAACGAAGCTTAGATCTAGATGAAACGAGGAGGTTTGTGTTTGAATCCCTAATACCGTTTTTCTTCGTTTTTGAAACAACGAGGAAGTATCAAGCTGAGAAAACCTTGCTCTCTTACCCACTAATCCTTGGGTTTCTATTCTTGAAGCCAAAGAACGAAAAAGGAAGCAAATCCAACGAATGAAGAAAAAGGGAGAGGGGAGTGAGCGCGGGCAGAGGAAGAAAAAGGAAAATATTTTGTTTCTTTCTCTCCTTTTTCCTTTCTTCCTTTGTCCTTCCTTTATATTTCTTTTCTTTCCATTTCCTTCCTTTTCTTTTCTTTCCTTTTTCTTTCTTTTCTTTCTAATTTCCTTCTTTTTCCCTCCACACAAACATATATACATATATATTAATATATATATTATTTACTTTTAACAAATATCTTCAAAATAGATATTTATTAAAATTACCATTTCACCCATAACGCATTAAATTCTTCGTAAAAGATTCACCGCAGTTAATTTAATTTATTTATCGACGAGTAATTCTAATCGGGCATCAAAATATCTTTTTGGTCTTATAAACTCCAAAATATTAATAACTGTGGCTAAAAAGCCTCCGAGTTCAATACCAAAAATAACCCAAAATACATAAAGTACACTTTAAAATTATGGGTCTTACATTACTACCCCCCTAAAATTAGTTTCGTCCTCGAAACTATGCGTCGATAAATAACTTTGGGTATTGTTTTCTCATCTTGCTCTCCAGTTCCGAAGTCGCATCTCCAGTAATTGGGTTCCAAATCACCTTGACCAACGAAACATCCTTGGTCCTCAATCGCTTAATCTTCCTGTCATCAATTCTCACAGGTGGTACTTCGAATGACAAGTTATCCTTTAGCTGGATTGTGTCTGGTTCGATCATATGAGATGGATCTGCAAGATATTTCCTCAACTGTGACACATGAAACCCGTCATGAATATTGGACAGTATCGATGGTAATGCAATCCGATAAGAAACGGGCCCAATTCGTGCAGAAATCTGATATGGTCCAATGAATTTCGGAGTCAACTTCTTCGATTTCAATGCTCTACCAACTCTAGTAGTGGGTGTGACTCTTAGAAATACATGGTCCCCCTGTTCGAATTCTAAAAGTATGCGACGCTTGTCCGTGTAACTCTTCTGACGATCCTGTGAAGTCTTCATTTTCTCCTTGATCTTCCTTACCTTAGTTGTAGTCTGTTGCACCATCTCTGGTCCGACAATCATATTTTCACCGTCCTTATACCAACACAAGGGCGTTTGACACTTGCGCCCATATAAGGCCTCATATGGTGCCATTCCAATACTCGCGTGGAAACTATTGTTGTAGGTGAACTCAATCAATGGAAGTACATCATCCCAACTTCCTCTATCATCTAATACACATGCTCTCAACATATCTTCTAGGGACTGATTCATCCTTTTAGTTTGTCCGTCCGTTTGTGGATGGTAAGCTGAACTCAATCGTAGTTTCGTTCCCAACGCTTCGTGCAATGATCCCCAAAAATGTTATGTGAACTTCGGATCACGGTCTGATATAAAACTCGATGGTACCCCGTGTAACCTCACAATTTCAGCAATGTAGATCTCTGTTAGCTAATCTACCTTATAGGTGGTCTTTACTGGCAAAAAGTGTGCGAATTTTGTCAATTGATCCACTATCACCCATATAGAATCATTCATTCTCCTTGTTTTAGGCAATCCAGTTATAAAATCCATGGAAATGCTGTCCCACTTCCATTCAGGTATATCTAAAGGTTGCAACATCCCAACAGGTCGCTGATGTTCCACCTTCGCTTTCTGACAAGTTAGACAAGTGGATACATACTCCGCTACATGTTTCTTCATTCCTGGCCACCAATAATTCTGTCTCAAATCTTGATAGATCTTTGTTGCTCCAGGATGAATACTCAACTTACTCTTATGAGCCTCTTCTAAAATTGTTTTCCTCATACCTGTAATTTCTGGTACACAAATCCTACCATTACATCGCAAAATATTATATGATCCAATCTTGAACTCTGTTGTCTTCCCTTGCACTATCAGGTTCCTCTTCTCTTGAATCAAGACATCATCTTGAGAATTTGCAATGTCTTCTAGTAGTCCACTCGAAATCTTAATCATTCCGAATTTCAAAATTCCCGGTGCAAACTCCACGTTCAAGTGTAGGTCTCTAAAAGCTTCCCACAGCTCTTGTTGTCTAGCCATAATTGTGGAAGACACCGATACACTTCTTCTACTCAACGCGTCAGCCACTACATTGGCCTTCCTTGGGTGGTACTGCAGTGTGAAATCAAAATCCTTGAGAGTCTCCATCCATCGTCTCTGGTGCATGTTCAATTCCTTCTGATCAAACAAGTATTTCGAACTTTTATGGTCACTGAACACTGTGAACGTGCAACCATATAAATAGTGCCTCCAGATCTCCAATGCAAAAACTACAGCAGCAAGCTCCAAATCATGAGTAGGATAGTTTCTCTCATGAATCTTCAATTGCCTAGAGGCATAAGCCACAACTTTCTTGTGTTGCATTAGAACACATCCCAAACCTTGGTGAGATGCGTCACAATAAACTTCATAACGTTCATCTGATTGCGGTAAAACCAATACTGGTGAGGTCGTCAATTTTCTCTTTAGTAACTCGAAATTCTCCTCACATTTCTCCGTCCATGCAAATGGTTGATCCTATCAGGTAAGTTGTGTCAATGGAGTCACAATCTTAGCAAAACCTTCAATAAACCTCCTGTAGTACCCTGCCAGTCCTACAAAACTTCGTAGGTCAGTGACAGTCTGAGGCTGTTTCCAAGCAAGAGCCGCCTCAATCTTAGCCGGATCTACAGCGATTCCTTCCTTGGTTATCACATGTCCTAAGAAATTCACTTTCTCTAGCCAAAATTCACACTTTGACAAATTGGCATACAATTGCTTCTCGCGTAAAATCTCAAGAACTTGACGTAAATGTTCTCCATGCTCTTCTTCAGTCTTTGAATAAATCAATATATCATCAATAAACTCCACAACAAATTTGTCAAGGAATGAATTAAAGATTCTGTTCATGTAGTCCATGAAAATTGCTGGTGCATTGGTAACTCCAAACGGCATAACCAAATATTCATAATGTCTGTAACGGGTTCTGAAAGCAGTTTTCTGAACATCTCCTTCCCTTACTAGAATCTGATGGTAACCCAACTTCAAGTCAATCTTCGAAAATATCGCGGCCCCTCTCAGTTGGTCCATTAAATCATCAATGCGTGGCAAAGGATAACGATTCTTAATAGTTGCCTTATTAAGCTGTCTATAATCCACACATAAGCGTGAGCTTCCGTCCTTCTTCTTAACTAGCAAAACCGGAGCTCCCCATGGCGATACGCTTGGTCTAATAAATTTCCTCTTCAACAAATCTTCAATTTGACCTTTGAGCTCATTTAATTCCAATGGTGACATTGGGTACGGTGCAATCGAAATTGGTCCCGTTCTTGGGTGCAAATCAATGAAAAATTCCACTTCTCTTACCGGTGGCAATCCTGGAATTTCCGTTGGAAATACATCCCGGTACTCATTGACAAGCATCACATCTTCTATGTTCACATTTATCTTTGCCTCCACATGAGCCAGAGACAAAAACTCATGAGTCCCTTCACTTAGCGACACTCGGAGTTTGTTAGCGGCTAAATACTTAACAACTCCTGGTTCGGGGAAAAGAACCAATTTGCGAGCACAGTCTAAGATCACATAGTGATACGACATCCAATCCATACCGAGGATGACCTCGAGTGATTGTAGTGGTAAACAAATCAAATTAACCAAGAAATCCCTATTCTTAATAGTTATTTGAAATGTAAACATGCAGAATTTACTGTCAAAGTCTTAGCAGGTGTGGAGACAACCAAATCAAAAGGCAAAGCAGACACAAATAACTTCAAACGATTCACACAATCCATAGCAATGAAGGAATGGGTTGCCCCCGAATCAAAAAGTGCAGTTAAATGGTTACCTGCAATCTCACAGTCACGTTGAATTAGATTGCCAGATGGATTCCCCTCTTCGGCACTCACACAATAAATGCGTCCTCTAGCAGTAGGACGAGTAGCCCTAGCCACATTCACCACAGGTTCCACCTTTAGGGCCGTGCAATCCCTTGCCATATGCCCTGGCTTCCGACAATTGTAACAGGAAAGGACATTAGAGATACAAGCACTAGCATAATGTCCCTCTTCCCCACATCGGAAGCATCGAAGCACTTGTCCCAATTGTCTTCCAAAATTCTGGTTCCCGGGGCGATTCTGCCCACTGTTGTTATTTTGTGGTCGATTATAGGGTTTAGCAACTTGTTTCCCCTTGTTATTCTGATAATTCGTCCAACTAGGCCCTCCTGCACCAAAATTCCCTCCTCGACTAGCCCTCTTATTCTTCATATCCTCAACTTCCCTGCATTTTTCCACAAGGGCTTGGAAACGTTGAATTCCCAAGGGCAAGACGGAGTCTTGAATCTCATACTTTAGTCCGTCTTGGAAGCGATGACACATGAATGGTTCATCAATCTCTTCACGGAAAAATCGGAAATGCCTTGATAGCGATTCAAATTTAGCGGCGTATTCGCCTACGGTCATGTTCCCCTGATGCAGTTTCAGGAAATCATCACCCAGCTTGGTCCTGGTACTCATCGGGAAGTATTTGTCTAGAAACTTCCTTTTGAATGATTCCCAGTTCACTTCTTCGTGAGCCGATCTCATTAACAATCTGGCACTCCTCCACCAGTACTCAGCATCCCCTAGTAGCATGTAAGTGGCATAGTTGACCTTCACTGCCGCCTGACAGTTAATCATTTCGAATATATTCTCCACTTCTTGGATCCACTGATCCGCTTTCTCTGAGTTCTCATCCCCCTTAAACTTAGGAGGATTGTAACAACGGAAGTCTTCTAAACCTCTTGACTCCGCAGCACGGATCTCTCTTTCCCTCTTTTCGAGATCACGTTGAGTCTTGGCAGCAGTCTGTGCAGCAACAGAAGCAACCATGTTATTCATAGCCTCTGCCATCCGATCATCCCTATCGGCATTGGCTCTCGGAACGTCATTCCTCCTTGGCGGCATGGTTTTCCTATAAAACCATCATCAAACAGAGTCTTAACACTACTTCAATAATTCCAAAAATAACTTCCGACCACATCCGCACATAATAATTATTCTGAACTTGACAACTCATACCACCTAAACCGACACATGATCAGACAACAACTCCTAACCCACCATCTAGAACTAAAGGTTCCACAGCCCCCAAAGAAAACCAAACCAAAGCTCTGATACCACAATGTCACACCCCGTTTTTCAAAGCGAGGGTGTATTTTTTTTTCGAAAGAAATTAAAAATACAACAAGGAAATAAATAAAACCGAGCAAATTAATAAAATAAAACCTTTGGATATATATATAACTAAGCCATTAAAATTTATAAGCAGCGGAAAAGTTTTTCAAAATATAAATCCAAAGCATGTAATGCTGACAGCAATAGTACAGGTACATCCTTTCAACTTTACATAAAGGTAGCCCAAAAAGAAAGACATATGTGTCCTGAGTGACAACCTAGTCTGATCATTCTATACATAACAAAGAAACTATACGCCCTGAGTAATCTCCACGCGCCCCGTGAGATTCTCCTATCGTAGCTCCAATCAAGCACTCCCATCCACATTCCCATCCGGAGGGTACGGACCGGTAGGATCATCCCGACTCTCATCTGAGGGCAAAGCCCAAATTTCCACAATAGTTGTAAAGGGTCACCAACCGAAATTAACAGTTAACACATAACATTTACACTTTTCAATGCACAAATAACCTTTTCAATTTATCAAACATATTAGATGGGTTTTTCCACATGCTAAAAGTTCATGTAAAGCTTGCCAAATGTAAATGACATCAAATAGAGTTATCAATCCATCAAGTAATACATAACTGAACAAAGCATTGAGAAATCAATTATCAAACTCAACATAAGATTTCCCACTGAACCAATCGATTGGGGAAATCAATTTCCTGAAAGATTTTAGTGAAAACTGAACTCTGGGCTTAAATCAATCGATTGGGTAAATCGATTGACAGACAGACAGAGCCCCTGTATTGAATCCAATCGATTGGGTAAATCGATTTCGGGAAAACGAAGCCCCTGACTTGAATCCAATTGTATCCAAATCGATTTCCCAAATCGATTTCTTAAATGATTTTGAAAGACAACTTACAAAATCGATTGGATAAATCGATTTCGTGCAAAACAGGGCCCCTGTAACTCATCAAATCGATTTGGTAAATCGATTTCCCAGTATATTCTCTCAAAAATACATAAACTAACTCAATCACATTCAAACACCACTCCAAACCTTAACACTTAGTAATATCCATACAATCACCACGACATTATGAGTTTCGAAATCGTTTTACAATCTAACATACAATCACACAATTCCAAAACATAACTCTTAGCAAATAAAACCCCATTTACCACCACAACTTAAGTTCAAACACTCAATCATAAACTTGAATCAAACACACTTACACACAATCTATTCCAAAACATAGCACTTAGTAATATCATCACAATCATAAATTTGAATCAAACACGACTCGTGTGCCGAGCACCCTAATGCAATGCGTATATGCCAAAATGCATGGACTCGGAATTCCAAACCAAAACCCTCCTCGAAGGGCCGTAAATCATAATTGTACCGCCTATCGCAGGCCAAAGTACCAATTACCGAGGTGCCACCTATCACGGGTCAGCACGATTTACTAAAAAGCGTAAATCGTAAACGTACCACCTATCACGGGTCAGTACTGTTTACCGAGGTGCCACCTATCACGGGTCAGCACGATTTACCAAAAGAAAAAACGTAAGTTGTAAGGGTACCGCCTATCACAGGCCAAAGTACTACTTACCGAGGTGTCACCTATCACGGGTCAACACAACTTACCAAAAAGTAAATCGTAAACATACCACCTATCACGGGTCAGTACAGTTTACCGAGGTGCCACCTATCACGGGTCAGCACAATTTACCAAATGAAATGCATGAGCATACACCAACTCCATTCACAACAAGCGTTAAGTAAATGCAGATATTAAAAGATTCCCCATTTTTAATACTCATTTACTTAACCGATTTTCACACCAAAACATTAAGTAAACAGACATATTAAGAGATTCCCCATTCTTAATATACTTTTGACTTAATCAATTTCCACAACAAAACATTCAGTAAACAAGTCATTAAGAGATTCCCCATTCTTAATACTCGTTTCCCTGAAACCATTTTCAAAAAAACAAACATTAAGTAACCGAGACATTAAGAGATTCCCCATTCTTAACGCTCAGTTAACTTAAACGATTTTCAGACAACATTAAGTAACTAAGACATTAAGAGATTCCCCATTCTTAACGCCCAGTTAACTTAATGATTTTCACAAACTCACATTAAGTAAACAAGACATTAAGAGATTCCCCATTCTTAATACTCGTTTAACTTAATGGTTTTCAAACTCCACACAAAACCAACTTTCACATTCAATCCAAAATTCACTCCAAAACATTTTCCACACAAACCACACAAAACAAACTCACACATACTTTCACATTCAATCCATACTTCATTCCAAATCATTTTCCACACAAACCACACAAAACCAACTCAAACGTACTTTCACATTCAATCCCTACTTCATTCCAAATCATTTTCCACACAAACCACACAAAACCAACTCAAACATACTTTCACATTCAATCCCTACTTCATTCCAAATCATTTTCCCCACAAACCACACAAAACAAACTCAAATTTCATCAGTTATCAATTTAGAATACGTCAAAACAACGAACACAAATCAACATAATCCATCACTCAAACACGGCAAGTTTCATATACTCAAAATCATACATAAATGGGTTTAAAATTCATTCTCCATAAAACCTTGCTTTAACCCTAACCAAATTCTTTTCCACACAACCACAAGTAAGTCCCTAAATGCAAACTAAAAGTTTGGAAGGAGCCCTTACCTTCACTTTAGCTTTTACGTCCGATTACGGTACCCTGAGCAAATCCGGTAAAAACCTCCGCTCGCAACGCCGCTTCCAAAGTTAGCTCACTAGCACCGTAGTGTAGTGGTGAGCAACTTTCCCTTCTATCACTTCTTGAAACGACGCTTAGATCTAGATGAAACGGAGAGATTTGAGTTTGAATCCCTAAAACCGTTTTTCTTCGTTTTCGAATCAATGAGGAAGAGTGAAGTTGAGAAATCCTTTTCCTATCACCCACTATCAATTTCGAAATCTAAGGAAAGAAAAGAAAGCAAAAACGAGCAACAATGGAGGAAGGGAGAAAAGCAACGCACGCGAGGCAGGGGAGGAAGGAGATGGAAATTTTCTGTTTTCTCTCCTTCTCTTTTCCTTTCTTCCTTTTTCTTTCCTTTCTATTTGCTTTCTTTCAATTCCTTCCCTTCCTTTTCTATATATACATATTATATATATATATATATATATATATTAATTATAATTAACAAATATCTCAAAATCTTTAGATATTTATTAAATTACCCTTTCACCCATAACGCATTAAACTCTTCGCAAAAGATTCGCCACAGTTAATTTAATTTATTTATCGACGAGTAATACTAATCGGGCATCAAAATACCTTTTGATTATATGAACTCCAAAATATTAATAACTTTGGCTAAAAAGCCCCTGAGTTCAATACCAAAATCCATTAAAATACATAAAGTACACTTTAAAATTATGGGTCTTACAACGAACATTTAGGTCATTTTCGTCCTCCATAGGGTTATTCTTGTCCAATTAGGGTTTTTAACCAATCTTGTGCATCCAATAGGTGTGTTTGTGTCATTGGATGAACATTTAGGTCATTTTCGTCCTCCCTAGGGTTATTCTTCTCAAATTTGGGTTTTTAACCAATCTTGTGCATCCAATAGGTGTGTTTGTGTCATTGGATGAACATTTAGGTCATTTTCGTCCTCCCTAGGGTTATTCTTCTCCAATTAGGGTTTTTAACCAATCTTGTGCATCCAATAGGTGTGTTTGTGTCATTGGATGAACATTTAGGTCATTTTCGTCCTCCCTACGCTTATTCTTGTCCAATTATGGTTTTTAACCAATCTTGTGCATCCAATAGGTGTGTTTGTGTCATTGGATGAACATTTAGGTCATTTTCGTCCTCCCTAGGGTTATTCTTCTCCAATTAGGGTTTTTAACCAATCTTGTGCATCCAATAGGTGTGTTTGTGTCATTGGATGAACATTTAGGTCATTTTCGTCCTCTCTAGGGTTATTCTTCTCCAATTAGGGTGTTTAACCAATCTTGTGCATCCAATAGGTGTGTTTGTGTCATTGGATGAACATTTAGGTCATTTTCGTCCTCCCTAGGGTTATTCTTCTCCAATTAGGGTTTTTAACCAATCTTGTGCATCCAATAGGTGTGTTTGTGTCATTGGATGAACATTTAGGTCATTTTCGTCCTCCGTAGGGTTTTTCTTGTCCAATTAGGGTTTTTAACCAATCTTGTGCATCCAATAGGTGTGTTTGTGTCATTGGATGAACATTTAGGTCATTTTCGTCCTCCCTAGGGTTATTCTTCTCCAATTAGGGTTTTTAACCAATCTAGTGCATCCAATAGGTGTCTTTGTGTCAATGGATGAATATTTAGGTCATTTTCGTCCTCCCTAGGGTTATTCTTCTCCAATTAGGGTTTTTAACCAATCTTGTGCCTCCAATAGGTGTGTTTGTGTCATTGGATGAACATTTAGGTCATTTTCGTCCTCCCTGCACTTAATCTTGTCCAATTAGGGTTTTTAACCAATCTTGTGCATCCAATAGGTGTGTTTGTGTCATTGGATGAACAATTAGGTCATTTTCGTCCTCCCTACAATTAATCTTGTCCAATTAGGGTTTTTAACCAATCTTGTGTGTAACACCCCGTTTTTCAAAGCGAGGGTGTATTTTTTTTTTGAAAGAAATTAAAAATACAACAAGGAAATAAATAAAACCGAGCAAATTAATAAAATAAAACCTTTGGATATATATATATCTAAGCCATTAAAATTTATAAGCAGCGGAAAAGTTTTTCAAAATATAAATCCAAAGCATGTAATGCTGACAGCAATAGTACAGGTACATCCTTTCAACTTTACATAAAGGTAGCCCAAAAAGAAAGACATATGTGTCCTGAGTGACAACCTAGTCTGATCATTCTATACATAACAAAGGAACTATACGCCTTGAGTAATCTCCACGCGCCCCGTGAGATTCTCCTATCGTAGCTCCAATCAAGCACTCCCATCCATATTCCCATCCGGAGGGTACGGACCGGTAGGATCATCCCGACTCTCATCTGAGGGCAAAGCCCAGATTTCCACAATAGTTGTAAAGGGTCACCAACCGAAATTAACAGTTAACACATAACATTTACACTTTTCAATGCACAAATAACCTTTTCAATTTATCAAACATATTAGATGGGTTTTTCCACATGCTAAAAGTTCATGTAAAGCTTGCCAAATGTAAATGACATCAAATAGAGTTATCAATCCATCAAGTAATACATAACTGAACAAAGCATTGAGAAATCAATTATCAAACTCAACATAAGATTTCCCACTGAACCAATCGATTGGGGAAATCAATTTCCTGAAAGATTTTAGTGAAAACTGAACTCTGGGCTTAAATCAATCGATTGGGTAAATCGATTGACAGACAGACAGAGCCCCTGTATTGAATCCAATCGATTGGGTAAATCGATTTCGGGAAAACGAAGCCCCTGACTTGAATCCAATTGTATCCAAATCGATTTCCCAAATCGATTTCTTAAATGATTTTGAAAGACAACTTACAAAATCGGTTGGATAAATCGATTTCGTGCAAAACAGGGCCCCTGTAACTCATCAAATCGATTTCCCAGTATATTCTCTCAAAAATACATAAACTAACTCAATCACATTCAAACACCACTCCACACCTTAACACTTAGTAATATCCATACAATCACCACGACATTATGAGTTTCGAAATCGTTTTACAATCTAACATACTATCACACAATTCCAAAACATAACTCTTAGTACAATCAACACAATCACAATTTGAATCAAACACACTTACACATAGTTTAAAAACATAACACTTAGCAAAATCAACACAATCATAATTTGAATTAACCACGACTCGTGTGCCAAGCACCCTAATGCAATGCGTATATGCCAAAATGCATGGACTCGGAATTCCAAACCAAAACCCTCCTCGAAGGGTCGTAAATCATAATTGTACCGCCTATCGCAGGCCAAAGTACCAATTACCGAGGTGCCACCTATCACGGGTCAGCACGATTTACTAAAAAGCGTAAATCGTAAACGTACCACCTATCACGGGTCAGTACTGTTTACCGAGGTGCCACCTATCACGGGTCAGCACGATTTACCAAAGAAAAAGCGTAAGTCGTAAGGGTACCGCCTATCATAGGCCAAAGTACTACTTACCGAGGTGCCACCTATCACGGGTCAACACAACTTACCAAAAAGTAAATCGTAAACGTACCACCTATCACGGGTCAGTACAGTTTACCGAGGTGCCACCTATCACGGGTCAGCACAATTTACCAAATGAAATGCATGAGCATACACCAACTCCATTCACAACAAGCGTTAAGTAAATGCAGATATTAAAAGATTCCCCATTTTTAATACTCATTTACTTAACCGATTTTCACACCAAAACATTAAGCAAACAGACATATTAAGAGATTCCCCATTCTTAATATACTTTTGACTTAATCAATTTCCACAACAAAACATTCAGTAAACAAGTCATTAAGAGATTCCCCATTCTTAATACTCGTTTCCCTGAAACCATTTTCAAAAACAAACATTAAGTAACCGAGACATTAAGAGATTCCCCATTCTTAACGCTCAGTTAACTTAAACGATTTCCAACAACTTTAAGTAACTAAGACATTAAGAGATTCCCCATTCTTAACGCTCAGTTAACTTAAACGATTTTTCAACAACATTAAGTAACTAAGACATTAAGGGATTCCCCATTCTTAACGCCCAGTTAACTTAATGATTTTCACAAACTCACATTAAGTAAACAAGACATTAAGAGATTCCCCATTCTTAATACTCGTTTAACTTAATGGTTTTCAAACTCCACACAAAACCAACTTTCACATTCAATCCAAAATTCACTCCAAAACATTTTCCACACAAACCACACAAAACAAACTCACACATACTTTCACATTCAATCCATACTTCATTCCAAATCATTTTCCACACAAACCACACAAAACCAACTCAAACATACTTTCAAATTCAATCCCTACTTCATTCCAAATCATTTTCCACACAAACCACACAAAACAAACTCAAATTTCATCAGTTATCAATTTAGAATACGTCAAAACAACGAACACAAATCAACATAATCCATCACTCAAACACGGCAAGTTTCATATACTCAAAATCATACATAAATGGGTTTAAAATTCATTCTCCATAAAACCTTGCTTTAACCCTAACCAAATTCTTTTCCACACAACCACAAGTAAGTCCCTAAATGCAAACTAAAAGTTTGGAAGGAGCCCTTACCTTCACTTTAGCTTTTTCGTTCGATTTCGGTACCGTGAGCAAATCCGGTTAAAATCTCCGCTCGCAACGCCGCTTCCAAAGTTAGCTCACTAGCACCGTAGTGTAGTGGCGAGCAACTTTCCCTTCTATCACTTCTTGAAACGACGCTTAGATCTAGATGAAACGGAGATATTTGAGTTTGAATCCCTAAAACCGTTTTTCTTCGTTTTCGAATCAAAGGTGAAGAGTGAAGTTGAGAAATCCTTGTCCTATCACCCACTATCAATTTCGAACTCAAGGAGGCAAGGAAGAACGAAAATGGATGAAGATGGAGGAAGGAGAAGGATTGGTTCACGCGAGGCAGAGGAGGGAGAAGGGAAAATGTTGTTTTCTTTCTCTCTCTTTTCCTTTCTTCCTTTTTCTTTCCTTTCTATTTCTTTTCTTCTTATTTCCTTCCTTTCCTTTTCTTTATATAATATATATATATATATATATATATATTATAATTAACAAATATCTCCAACTCTTTAGATATTTATTAAATTACTCTTTTACCCAAAACGCATAAAACTATTCGCAAAAGATTCGCCGCAGTTAATTTAATTTATTTAGCGACGAGTAATACTAATCGGACATCAAAATACCTTTTGATTATATAAACTCCAAAATATTAATAACTTTGGCTTAAAAGCCCCTGAGTTCAATACCAAAATCCATTAAAATACATAAAGTACACTTTAAAATTATGGGTCTTACATTGCGTCTAGCATCATTTTAGTCATCAAATCCAAAGCTAAATCAGGAACATGAAATTGAGACTTTAGACCTAACAGTCTAATACACATTGATAACTTTGAGTTTGAAGAACCTTCAAACAATTGTTTATTTGTCTCTTTCAAAAGACCATAAAATCTCTGAGCTTCTTCATTGGGAAGTCCATCGGTATCATCATATTGATCTTCATTGAATGACAAATTAACCCCAACAGCATCCGAGATCATATCATTCATCGCCTCAAAGTGTTGATAGTTATAATAATCTATACCTAACATGTTAGTACTACGTGAAGGACCTATGTTATAATTCTCCAAAGATGTACTAGTATTAGGCGCGGCTGGAGAATCTTCTCCATGATTAGTCCAAATCCAGTAGTTAGGCATAAATCCGTCTGCATACAAATGCACTCTTATTTCATCTTCACTTTTAAACCGTCTACATCGACATAAACAACATGGACATCTCATTCCCCCTTCATCTTGGACAATTTTTTGCACTCTCGCAAAATTGAAAAAGTCTTCGACCTTGTTAGCAAAACGGTGTTTAAGATCCATAGTTGCTTTATATATATATATATATATATATATATATATATATATATATATATATATATATATATATATATATATATAATATATAATATATAATATATAATATATAATATATAATATATAATATATAATATATAATATATAATATATAATATATATATCGATGTTTTATATATTAATTGCTTTATTTTTCAAAAGCATTAATATAAATTTTGACATATTTATATGTCAATTAGGAGAGCATGCATTTGCGCACAATATAATATATTATTATCAATACAATAATAAAATATATATAATATTATCAAAAAATATCAATACTAACAAAAAAGTATCAATACTAACAAAATAATAATAATTAAATAAACATTATATATATATATATATATTAATTTGCAAACAATATAATAAATTATAAATAATATAATAAAATATTAATACTTATAACAAAAAATAATAATTAATATGATAAATATGATAAATTTTAATAATGTTTTTTTAAAATCAATAGCTTTGATATATATGTCAATTACGGGATTATATATTAATTAATTTTCAAACAATATAATAAATTATTAATCAAGACTATATCATTATACAAACCTATATAAAATTTTAAATGATGTTTTTTTTAAAAATCAAGACTAATAATCAAGACTTATTTATAACAAAAAATAATAATATCATCAATTTTATTAATGTTTTTTTAATTAATAAATATATTAAAACTAATATATTTTAACTGTGGTTTGAAACTTTAATTTATCATATATTAATATGTAAACAACATCATTCTTATTTTTTTAAAAATAAATTTATAAAACTAATCTAAATATATATATATATATATATTACTAATCTATATTTTATAAATAATATATCAATATATTTACTAATCTGTATTTAAAATATATAAAATACTAACTTGAATGTCGAGTAGCGTCTGACTTCAAGCTTTCACTCACGTACGATGCTTGCAAGTCTTCAAAATAATTAACAAGCACTATAAAAATAAAATTCAATAACATTAATTAGTTATATCAAATTAAAAAATAAAATTAAAAAATTACATACATAATATAATTTAAACTTACCAAATTTATATGAAGAGTAATTTTGTGTAGAGAGAAGGAGGAGAGAATAGTGAGAATGAAGTTTTAGAGAGAAGTTGGATGTGAAAAAATGAAGTAGGAGGGTGAGAGATATATATAGTATTGGCCTTGAGCATTTGTGGCGGCCAAAGCAGCCACAATGCCAACGGATATAAGGAGTTTGTGGTGTCCTTTGCCGCCAGTAAAGCCAACGGCTAGAAAGGAATTTGTGGCGGCCTTTGCCGCCAGTAAGGATAACGGTCAAAACACTTGTGACGGCCTGAGCGGCTAGAAAATCCAGCTGGATTTGGGCGTCTTTTGTGGCGGCCTTTGCAGCCACAAACGCTACGTGCCCAATCCTTTGTGGCGGCCTATGCAGCCACAAATGCACTGGTCTTGTCAATCCTTTGTGACGGATTTGGCCCTCACAAAAGTCATCCTTTGTGGCTGTAAAAGCCCTCACAAAATCCAGAAATATTTAACTGGATTTTGTGGCTGCCTTAGCCCTCACAAAATCACAATGTTGTGATTTTGTGAGGGCTTAGGCAGCCACAAAATCCAGTTAAATATTTAAAAATTTGTGAGGGCTTTTTCAGCCACAAAAAATGACCAATTTTAATTTTAGCCTTTGTGAGGGCTTTTTCGGTCACAAATTTGTGAGGGTTTTATTCGGCCACAAAATATTTATAAATTTGGCCACAAATATGTGTTTTTCTTGTAGTGACAGTTAATTTTGGTTGGTGACCCTTTACAACTATTGTCGAAATCTGGGTTTTGCCCTCAAATGAGAGCCAGGATGATCCTACCAGTTCGTACCCTACGGATGGGAATGTAGATGGAAATGCTTGATTGGAGCTACGTTAGGAGGATCTCACGGGGCGCGTGGAGATTACTCAGGGTGTTTAGTTGTTCTGTAGAATGATCAGACTAGGTTGACAGAGGGAACATATGTCTTTCTTTTGGGTTGCCTTATTTTTAAACTGGAAGACTGTACCACTTTTGATATGTAAATATTTTGAATTCATATTTTGAGAAACTTTTTCCGCTGCTTGTAAATTATAATCACTTAATTATTTATCCAAAGGTGTTACCTTATTTATTTTCTCTGTTTTATTTTAATTTCTTTTAAAAAAAAATACACCCTCGCTTTGAAAAACAGGGTGTTACATTGTGGTATCAGAGCTTTGGTTTGGTTTTCTTTGGGGGCTGTGGAAGCTTTGGTTATAGATTGTAGGTCAACCTGTAGGTTAGGAATTGTTATCTGATCATGCATCGGGTTAGGTGGTTTGAGTTGTCAGGTCCGCAATAATTACTATGTGTTGTTGTGGTCGGAAGTTATTTTTGGAATTATTAGAAGTAGTGTTAAGACTCTACTTGATGATGGTTTTACAGGAAAACCATGCCGCCAAGAAGGGATGACGCTCCGAGAGCCAATGCTAACAGGGATCATCGAATGGCGGAGGCTATGAATAACATGGTTGTTTCTGTTGCTGCACAGACTGCTACCAAGACTGAATGTGATCTCGAAAAGAGGGAAAGAGAGATCCGTGCTGCAGAGTCAAGAGGGCTAGAAGACTTCCGTCGTTACAATCCTCCCAAGTTTAAGGGGGATGAGAATTCGGAGAAGGCGGATCAATGGATCCAAGAAGTGGAGAAGATCTTCGAAATGATTAAATGTCAAGCAGCAGTGAAGGTCAACTCTGCAACTTATATGCTATTAGGGGATGCTGAGTACTGGTGGAGGAGTGCAAGATTGTTGATGAGTACTGGGAATCATTCAAAAGGAAGTTTTTAGACAAATACTTCCCGATGAGTACCAGGACTAAGTTGGGCGATGATTTCCTGAAACTGCATCAGGGGAACATGACCGTGGGCGAATATGCTGCTAAGTTTGAATCGTTATCATGACATTTCAGGTTTTTCCGTGAAGAGATTGATGAACCCTTCATGTGTCATCGTTTCCAAGACGGACTAAAGTATGAGATTCAAGACTCTGTCTTGCCCTTGGGAATTCAACGTTTCCAAGTTCTTGTGGAAAACTGTAGGGAAGTTGAGGATATGAAGAATAAGAGGGCTAGCCGAGGAGGGAATTTTAGTGCAGGAGGGCCTAGTCGGGTGAATTATCAGAACAACAAGGGGAAGCAAGTTGCTAAACCTTATAATCGACCACAGAATAACAAAGGTGGGCAGAATCGTCTAGGGAACCAGAATTTCGAGAGACAATTGGGACGAGTGGTTCGATGTTTTCGATGTGGGGAAGAGGGACATTATGCTAATGAATGTACCTCTAATAGAACGACGTGCCATAATTGCCAGAAGCTAGGGCACTTTGCAAGGTATTGCACATCCCCGAAGGTGGAACCCGTTGTGAATGTAACCATGGCAACTCGTCCTGTAGCTAGAGGACACATTTATTGTGTGAGTGCTGAAGATGGGAATCCATCTGACAATCTGATTCAACGTGACTGTGAGATTGCAGGTAACACTTTAACTGCACTTTTTGATTCGGGGGCAACCAATTCCTTCATTGCTATGGACTGTGTGAATCGTTTGAAGTTATCTGTGTCTGCTTTTCCTTTTGATTTGGTTGTCTCCACACCTGCTAAGACTTTGACAGTAAATTCTACATGTTTACATTGTCAAATAACTATTCAGAATAGGGATTTCTTGGTTAATTTGATTTGTTTACCTCTACAATCACTCGAGATCATTCTCGGTATGGATTTGATGTCTTACCATTATGTGATATTGGATTGTGCTCGTAAATTGGTTCTTTTCCTCGAACCAGGAGTTGTTAAGTATTTAGCCGCTAACAAACTCCGAGTGTCGCTAAGTGAAGGGACTCATGAGTTTTTGTCTCTGGCAAATGTGGGGGCAAAGATAAATGTGAACATAGAAGATTTGATACTTGTCAATGAGTACCGGGATGTATTTCCAACGAAAATTCCAGGATTGCCACCGGTAAGAGAAGTGGAATTTTTCATTGATTTGCACCCAGGAATCAGACCTATTTCAATGGCACCGCATCGAATGTCGCCATTGGAATTAAACGAGCTCAAAAGCCAAATTGAAGATTTGTTGGAGAACTAATTTATTAGACCAAGTGTATCGCCATGGGGAGCTCCAGTTTTGCTAGTTAAGAAGAAGGACGGAAGCTCGCGCTTATGTGTGGATTATAGACAGCTTAATAAGGCAACTATTAAGAATCTTTATCCTTTGCCATGCATCAATGATTTGATGGATCAATTGAGAGGGGCCGCGATATTTTAGTAGATTGACTTGAAGTCGGGTTACCACCAGATTCGAGTGAGGGAAGGAGATATTCAGAAAACTGCTTTCAGAACCCGCTACGGACATTATGAATATTTGGTTATGCCGTTTGGAGTTACCAATGCACCAGCAATTTTCATGGACTACATGAACAGAATCTTTAATTCATTCCTTGACAAATTTGTTGTGGAGTTTATTGATGATATATTGATTTATTCAAAGACTGAAGAAGAGCATGGAGAACATTTACGTCAAGTTCTTGAGATTTTACGCGAGAAGCAATTGTATGCCAATTTGTCAAAGTGTGAATTTTGGCTAGAGAAAGTGAATTTCTTAGGACATGTGATAACCAAGGAAGGAATCGCTGTAGATCCGGCTAAGATTGAGGCGGCTCTTGCTTGGAAACAGCCTCAGACTGTCACTGACCTACGAAGTTTTGTAGGACTGGCAGGGTACTACAGGAGGTTTATTGAAGGTTTTGCTAAGATTGTGACTCCATTGACACAACTTACCTGATAGGATCAACCATTTGCATGGACGGAGAAATGTGAGGAGAATTTCGAGTTACTAAAGAGAAAATTGACGACCTCACCAGTATTGGTTTTACCGCAATCAGATGAACGTTATGAAGTTTATTGTGACGCATCTCACCAAGGTTTGGGATGTGTTCTAATGCAACACAAGAAAGTTGTGGCTTATGCCTCTAGGCAATTGAAGATTCATGAGAGAAACTATCCTACTCATGATTTGGAGCTTGCTGCTGTAGTTTTTGCATTGGAGATCTGGAGGCACTATTTATATGGTTGCACGTTCACAGTGTTCAGTGACCATAAAAGTTCGAAATACTTGTTTGATCAGAAGGAATTGAACATGCACCAGAGACGATGGATGGAGACTCTCAAGGATTTTGATTTCACACTGCAGTACCACCCAAGGAAGGCCAATGTAGTGGCTGACGCGTTGAGTAGAAGAAGTGTATCGGTGTCTTCCACAATTATGGCTAGACAACAAGAGCTGTGGGAAGCTTTTAGAGACCTACACTTGAACGTGGAGTTTGCACCGGGAATTTTGAAATTCGGAATGATTAAGATTTCGAGTGGACTACTAGAAGACATTGCAAATTCTCAAGATGATGTCTTGATTCAAGAGAAGAGGAACCTGATAGTGCAAGGGAAGACAACAGAGTTCAAGATTGGATCATATAATATTTTGCGATGTAATGGTAGGATTTGTGTACCAGAAATTACAGGTATGAGGAAAACAATTTTAGAAGAGGCTCATAAGAGTAAGTTGAGTATTCATCCTGGAGCAACAAAGATCTATCAAGATTTGAGACAGAATTATTGGTGGCCAGGAATGAAGAAACATGTAGCGGAGTATGTATCCACTTGTCTAACTTGTCAGAAAGCGAAGGTGGAACATCAGCGACCTGTTGGGATGTTGCAACCTTTAGATATACCTGAATGGAAGTGGGACAGCATTTCCATGGATTTTATAACTGGATTGCCTAAAACAAGGAGAATGAATGATTCTATATGGGTGATAGTGGATCAATTGACAAAATTCGCACACTTTTTGCCAGTAAAGACCACCTATAAGGTAGATTAGCTAACAGAGATCTACATTGCTGAAATTGTGAGGTTACACGGGGTACCATCGAGTTTTATATCAGACCGTGATCCGAAGTTCACATAACATTTTTGGGGATCATTGCACGAAGCGTTGGGAACGAAACTACGATTGAGTTCAGCTTACCATCCACAAACGGACGGACAAACTAAAAGGATGAATCAGTCCCTAGAAGATATGTTGAGAGCATGTGTATTAGATGATAGAGGAAGTTGGGATGATGTACTTCCATTGATTGAGTTCACCTACAACAATAGTTTCCACGCGAGTATTGGAATGGCACCATATGAGGCCTTATATGGGCGCAAGTGTCAAACGCCCTTGTGTTGGTATAAGGACGGTGAAAATATGATTGTCGGACCAGAGATGGTGCAACAGACTACAACTAAGGTAAGGAAGATCAAGGAGAAAATGAAGACTTCACAGGATCGTCAGAAGAGTTACACGGACAAGCGTCGCATACTTTTAGAATTCGAACAGGGGGACCATGTATTTCTAAGAGTCACACCCACTACTAGAGTTGGTAGAGCATTGAAATCGAAGAAGTTGACTCCGAAATTCATTGGACCATATCAGATTTCTGCACGAATTGGGCCCGTTTCTTATCGGATTGCATTACCATCGATACTGTCCAATATTCATGACGGGTTTCATGTGTCACAGTTGAGGAAATATCTTGCAGATCCATCTCATATGATCGAACCAGACACAATCCAGCTAAAGGATAACTTGTCATTCGAAGTACCACCTGTGAGAATTGATGACAGGAAGATTAAGCGATTGAGGACCAAGGATGTTTCGTTGGTCAAGGTGATTTGGAACCCAATTACTGGAGATGCGACTTCGGAACTGGAGAGCAAGATGAGAAAACAATACCCAAAGTTATTTATCGACGCATAGTTTCGAGGACGAAACTAATTTTAGGGGGGTAGTAATGTAAGACCCATAATTTTAAAGTGTACTTTATGTATTTTGGGTTATTTTTGGTATTGAACTCGGAGGCTTTTTAGCCACAGTTATTAATATTTTGGAGTTTATAAGACCAAAAAGATATTTTGATGCCCGATTAGAATTACTCGTCGATAAATAAATTAAATTAACTGCGGTGAATCTTTTACGAAGAATTTAATGCGTTATGGGTGAAATGGTAATTTTAATAAATATCTATTTTGAAGATATTTGTTAAAAGTAAATAATATATATATTAATATATATGTATATATGTTTGTGTGGAGGGAAAAAGAAGGAAATTAGAAAGAAAAGAAAGAAAAAGGAAAGAAAAGAAAAGGAAGGAAATGGAAAGAAAAGAAATATAAAGGAAGGACAAAGGAAGAAAGGAAAAAGGAGAGAAAGAAACAAAATATTTTCCTTTTTCTTCCTCTGCCCGCGCTCACTCCCCTCTCCCTTTTTCTTCATTCGTTGGATTTGCTTCCTTTTTCGTTCTTTGGCTTCAAGAATAGAAACCCAAGGATTAGTGGGTAAGAGAGCAAGGTTTTCTCAGCTTGATACTTCCTCGTTGTTTCAAAAACGAAGAAAAACGGTATTAGGGATTCAAACACAAACCTCCTCGTTTCATCTAGATCTAAGCTTCGTTTCATGAAAAGATAGAAGGGAAAGTTTCTCACTACCACGCTACGGTACTAGGGGACCAACTTTGGACGCGACGTTGCGAGCGGAGATTTTACCGGATTTACTCGCGGTACCGTTATCGAAGGTAAAAGCTAAAGTGAAGGTAAGGGCTCCTTCCAAACTTTTAGTTTGCATTTAGGGACTTATATGTGGTTGTGTGGAAAAGAATTTGGTTAGGGCTAAAGTAATGTTTCGTGGAAAAATGAATTTTAAACTCATTTATGTATGATTTTGAGTATATGAAACTTGTTGTGTTTGAGTGATTGATTATATTGATTTGTGTCGTTGTATTCGACGTGTTCATAATTGATAATTATAGAATTTGAGATGTGTTTTGTGTGGTTTGTGTGGAAAAATGGTTTGATGTGTTTTGGTATGAATTATGGATTGAATGTGAAAGTATGTTTGAGTTTGTTTTGTGTGGAATTTGAAAACCATTAAGTTAAACGAGTATTAAGAATGGGGAATCTCTTAATGTCTCATTTACTTAATGTGCGTTTGTTTTGGAAAATCGTTTAAGTTAAATGGGAATTAAGAATGGGGAATCTCTTATTGTCTTGTTTACTTAATGTTTGTTTTGAAAATCGTTGGAGTTAAAAGAGTATCAAGAATGGAGAATCTCTTAATATTTATGTTTGCTTAATGTGTGTTTGGTTGTGAAAATCGTTTAAGTTAAATGAATATTAAAAACGGGGAATCTTTTAATATTGCATTTACTTATCGATTGTAGTGGATAGAGTCAAGGTGATGCCATGTGATTTTCTTGGTTCATCTTGTATGTGTCGGGATTGTCGAGTCAAGGTGATGCCATGTGATTTGTTGGTTCATCTTGTCTGTGTTGGGATTGTCGAGTCAAGGTGATGCCATGTGATTTGTTGGTTCATCTTGTCTGTGTTGGGATTGTCGAGTCAAGGTGATGCCATGTGATTTGTTGGATCATCTTGTCTGTGTTGGGATTGTCGAGTCAAGGTGATGCCATGTGATTTGTTGGTTCATCTTGTCTGTGTTGGGATTGTCGAGTCAAGGTGATGCCATGTGATTTATTGGTTCATCTTGTCTGTGTTGGGATTGTCGAGTCAAGGTGATGCCATGTGATTTGTTGGTTCATCTTGTCTGTGTTGGGATTGTCGAGTCAAGGTGATGCCATGTGATTTGTTGGTTCATCTTGTCTGTGTTGGGATTGTCGAGTCAAAGTGATGCCATGTGATTTGTTGGTTCATCTTGTCTATGTTGGGATTGTCGAGTCAAGGTGATGCCATGTGATTTGTTGGTTCATCTTGTCTGTGTGGGTTTTGCGTTGTAACCGTTAAGCGGTATGTTTTGAAATTGTGCGTAAGTGTGTTGATTCAAGTTTAAGATTGAGTGTTTGAACTTGAGATGTCATTGTGATTGTGTGATTTTACTAAGAGTTATGTTTTGAATTGTGTGTGAATGGGATGGAGTGTAAAACTATTTCGAAACCCAATTTGTCGTGGTGATCGCGTTGGAATTGCTAAGTGTTAAGATTTGGTATTATGTATGAATGTGATTGAGTTAGTTTATGTATTTTTGGAAGATTACGCAGGGAAATCGATTGGATAAGTTACAGGGACTGCTCTAAATTGATTAAATCAATTTGTCTAATCGATTTTGTAATGAACTCTGAACTTACATCAATCGATTGGCTTTAACACAGGGGCTCAGTTATTCAGTAAATCGATTTCCCCAATCGATTGATGTAAGTTCAGAGTTCATTTTTCACTAAAACCCTTCTTCCAAATCGATTGCCCCAATCGATTGGCTCAGTTGAAATTCTTATTTTGAGTTAGATAATTGATTGCTCAATTGATTTATCAATGTATTGGTCAGTTATGTATTACCTGATGGATTGAGAACTATATTTTGATTTCATTTATATTTGGCAAGCATGATATGAACTTTTAGCATATGGAAAACCCTTCTAAGATGCATGTTAAGTTGAAAAGGTTATTTGTCCATTGAAAAACTTAAATGTTATGTGTTAACTGTTAATTTCGGTTGGTGACCCTTTACAACTATTGTTGAAATCTGGGCTTTGCCCTCAGATGAGAGTCAGGATGATCCTACTGGTTCGTACCCTATGGATGAGAATGTAGATGGGAATGCTTGATTGGAGCTACGTTAGGAGGATCTCACGGGGCGCGTGGAGATTACTCAGGGTGTTTAGTTGTTTTGTAGAATGATCAGACTAGGTTGACAGAGGGAACATATGTCTTTCTTTTGGGTTGCCTTATTTTTAAACTGGAAGATTGTACCACTTTTGATATGTAAATATTTTGAATTCATATTTTGAGAAACTTTTTCTGCTGCTTGTAAATTATAATCACTTAATTATTTATCCAAAGGTGTTACCTTATTTATTTTCTCTGTTTTATTTTCATTTCTTTAAAAATAAAAATACACCCTCGCTTTGAAAAACGAGGTGTTACACCTAGGTTAGTCTCCTGCAATCGATGCATACCTCCAATTGTTCTGCACTCGGGTGGGGATAAGTTCATTATTTTCATTTTTAACCACTTTGAGTTCAGTTTTCTTTGGGACTACCAGTACCGAACTCATCCATTGGCTATCAGAGATAGGGTATATAGTGCGTGCTTGCAAGAGCCTAGTCACTTCTTTTTTTACAACATCCAGAATTAATGGGTTAAGTCGCCTTTGGGGTTGCCTGACTGGTTTTACCCCGTCCTCTAGTAGTATCATATGCATACACATGGATGGGCTAATACTAAGAATATCAGCTGAGGTCCATCTGATACCAAAAATATCGATATCAGCACATACAGAGCATAATTGAGTATCTATACAAAATTCACAAGTATAAGTATCACCAAAACTAGACAATGAAGGAAAATCAATAGCAATCATATCGGGGTAAGTGTCATCAACCAAATCAGCAAGCAATTCAATTTGCAAAATAGAATGCTCTTCTATAGGGTGTTTGATATCATCAAAGATGTTAAATTTTACAATGCTATCACCAAATTCCATGGATAGAGTTCTAGCATGCACATCAATTTATGTTATAGCAGTTTTCAAGAATGGTCTGCCAAAGATGATAGGTGCCCTGTTGGAGTTATTCTCTCCCTCCATGTCCAAAATGTAAAAATGTGCAGGAAATATCAATTCATTAACTCGAACAATACATCCTCCACAAGTCTAGCGGGACGAGCATTGCTCTTGTTCGCCAATTGAATGGTAACACCTGTACATTGAATGTAAAAAGCTTTTGGATCTTTGCATTTCTGAGGCATGGGCTGAATGAAGGCTCAAACATTTCTTCCCATGTTTACTCTTTCATTACCTTTTAACCTTCGCTTGTGTATGCATAAATCTTTTAAAAATTTTGCATATCTTGGATTTTGTTTAGTTTCTTCAAGGAAAGGAATGTTCACTTCCATCTTTCAAAATGTATCCAAAATCTCATTGTCCCTATCTGCCTCGTCCATTTTCTTAGTTTTCACTGCCTTTTAAGGAAAAGGAAATGGTATATTTTGCTCAACATCAACAATTTCATATATCAAAGCATCCTCAACAACCTTGTTATTTTTCACTGCAGTTTCAGGTACCTTTGGTATTTCAACAGCTTTCCCAAACCTCAATGTAATTGAACTGACATTGGGAGCATTTGGATTTACTACTAATTGTGTTGGCAATTGGTTGACCCCTAAGTCTACAATTGATTGATTGAAGTGGCTAGTTGACCGATCTTTGTTTCCAAATTTTGAATGGTGGAATCTGTTCTTTGCTGAAATTAGAGATTATGAATAGCCATCTGCTTAACGAGGTCCTTTAATGAATGTGCATTGTTTTGCTGTTGAGGAATATTTTGCTGCTGCCTAGCTTGTTGTTGTGCAGATGAATTTCCCCATCTCAGGTTGGGATGGCTTCTCCAACGAGGATTGTACCTGTTAGATGATAAATCATAGTTGTGTTGAGGATTGTATATATTTGCTGCGTATGCTTGAGGAGCATCAGCAATTGGATGTTCTTGAAATGTAAGATATGAATCTGAAGGATGCTCTGGAGAAGTTCAAATACCACATACCATTGCATGGGTTTTACCTATTGCCAATTTTTTTACTAAAGATGTAAGCTCATCATGTTTTCCTTCTAAATTCTTGTGGGAAGAAGCTTGAATTTCATTCACACCCTTTGCCAACACTGTTGAATTGCATCTGGTTATAAACTGCAGAGAATTAATGGACATGTTCTTAATCAAATCCCTTGCCGCTTCTAGGTCTTATCGACAAGTGCTCCCCCACTAGCAGCATCCAAAATGCTTCTACCCATAGGTAGCAAGCCTTCATAAAAAATATTGGAGGAGCAATTGTTCAGAAATCTAATGATGAGGACAGCTTGACACTAATTTCTTGAATCTCTCCTAATACTCATGTAATGATTCTCTGTCAATTTGCCTGATGCCACATATTTCTTTTCTGATTGAAGTAGCTCCTGAGGTAGGGAAGAATTTTTCTAGAAAAAATATTTTGAGATCATTCCAACTTGTAACATAACCTGGTTGAAGGTCGCATAACCAGTCCTTGGCAACATCTTGGAGTGAAAATGGGAAGGCTCTATGCTTTAATATGGTCTTCTGTGACTCCTTGAGGCTTCATGATAGAACACACAACATGGAATTCCTTCAAGTATTTGTGGGGATCCTCACCTGCAAGACCACTAAACTTTGGAAGCAAGTGTATTAAATTAGATTTAAGTTCAAATGGTACAGTAACTTCAAGATATGTGATACCTAATGCCTTATAATTGACATTAGATCCAACAAGTTGTATTAATGTTCTATTATTCGCATCAACCATATTTTGCAACAAGTTGTCAATGTCAGTATCTGACTCTAACTCGTTAACACTAGCAGCTCTATTAAGTCTAGGACATAAATAAAATTTCCTATCTATTTCAGGTTCCAGAGAATGAAGTTTCACATAACTAGCCCTAGTCATGCATCCTCATAACAATGCAATGCAAAATAACAATTCTAAAAATTCCAACAATGGGTTTAGAATCCAAAAAACATAAAAATACCACCAAAAATTTCTAGAAATCCAAAAAACATAAAAATACCACCAAAAATTTCTAGAAATCGAATAAAGGTGATGCAAATTTTTTTAGAATTTTTGGAGAATATAAAAAATTCAACAAATTAAAAAAGGGTCTAAATGAAGGAATTTAGGATTTTGACCGTTGTTCCCGTATAAGCAACTTATACGGACTCTTATTCCTTGATTTTTTTTCTTCTAATTTTCCGGCAAAATTTCAGAGCAATCCGAGACAGTCGCATGAAAACAAAGTTAATATTATTATTAGAGAGTCCCCAGCAACGGCACCAATTTGATCTGTTGTCGCACACGGATCAAATACAATTGATAAAATGTAAGTAGAGGTAATAACTCGAATCATTTTGCAAGGACTTATGATATAATAATAATAATAATAATAATAATAATAATAATAATAATAATAATAATAATAATAATAATAATAATAACAATAATAATAATAATAACCGAATTGAAAATTGAAATTAAAATGGGGTTTTTAAAAATTTTTGATTTAACAGATGAGCAAAACGATTAATCCACTTATTCGAGATTCAGACTTATCACAGATTCTAACAATGAGTTTAATTTCTAATTTGTGATTCTATTCCTATTTGACTATAGAATTGATCAAACAATCGTAATCAATCCTATGTGAATTTGTTTTCATTGATTGGATTAAACATCATAATCATCAAAATATTACAATTAACGATGAAGCCTCGCAAAAATATAATTTAATTAAATTAGAAACCGAAACCAAATTCTATCAAATAAATTTAATCAATCCTATTGAAATTCAATTTAAGCAATCAAAATATCAATATAATCAAATAAACAAGAATAGAATCATGAATCGAAATTGACAGTGTAACTTAAATCTCAAGGTGTTGATGAAACTCTGAACTCGTGGGTTAATCTTATAAAATTAGTCTTCCCTGAAATTAAAATAAAAATTGTTTATTTCTTGTATCAATTTGAATCCTAATTTTTCCGTCCGTAGAAAAGAAACAAAACTGCCAATGTATAGTACTTGATATTAGTCTTTAGGGTTTAAAAACAAGTGACCCGCTAATTAAAACTATTACAAAAGTCTAGATTACAAAATCTGCAACTTAGGCCTAGTAAAGTTCGGAATTGGTCTTTTCTTCCAACACAAAAGTTGTAGCTCATATTTGTATCTTTCCGACGCATGCTCATATGCGTTAATCCGATATCTAGAGCTCATGTTATGACCTACAGAGTGAAAAAGAGTCAAAATACAAATAATAATATTAAAAAGCAAATAATAAAACTATAATTCAAATTCGACCCAAAGTTTAGAAACAAGCTAAAAATATTAATCTAAGCTATAAAGAGCTTTTAAAATACCAAACTAAAAAGCTAAAAACATGTGCCCAAATACTATGATCAACAATCAAAGGACACAAAGGAATGAGTGGCACCACAATCAAATAGCACAAATAAAGGAGTATCACTTATATGACACGTACCTTAGATCAAGTGGTCTTTCTTAGACGCTCATGCACCACTGAGAGCAAAGACTCTTCCATTATATTTAGGTCGGCTGGCTTGGGAACTCTGGTTTCCAGGTTGTGGAGTCTTCCTTGGGTAAGAGCATGTGGTGCTGATGTGGCCCTGTTGTTGACAATTAAAACATGTTATTCCAGCATTTATACATTCATATGCCATGTGACCCTGCTTACCACACCTATGACATCGGATACGACTAATTGGATCACCATTATTTCCATTGGTGTTGCTCGAGACTTGACTCCTGTTGTTACTATGCCCGTTAATAACTCATCGTCCTTTGGGGTTTCCTCTACAACTCCCATAACTATAATTGTTTCCATTTCCTTTTCTGTTCCCACTACTAGCTCCTTTTCCAAATGAAAAACTGTATTGTTGATAATTCAGACAACTTCCAGATTTACTAGGAGGAAAAGAGTTAGGTTTAACTCTATTATGGTGCATATGCCTCTTGCCCTTCATGGTTCCAGTGTTTCGGTAATGTACCTTTTCAGCACAACTATCCTCATCATAAATCCTACTCTTATTCACTATGGTAGGAAAATCACGAATCTCTTGCATTCCAACCTGCTTCTTGATCTATGGCATAAGTCCCATTTCAAACTTGATGCACTTAGACTTTTCTCTTGCCTCTCCAACATAAAGTGGATTGTACCTGGATAACTCCTCAAACTTAGCGGCATGCTCTGCTACTAACATATTCCCCTGTTCCAATTTAACAAATTCCATTTCCTTTCTATTACGGATGTCTTCAGGGAAATACTTAACTAGGAACATGTTCTTGAATATAGCCCAAGTAATTGCAGTCCCTGTATTACCTAAACATTGGCGTGCATTATCCCATCAGTTCAACTTCCCCTGTCAACATAAAGGTACCCAAATGCATATTCTGACCTTCGGGACATGCCACTCTTTTGAAAATTTTCTCAACCTCTTGCAACCACTTTTGTGCTCCATCAGGATTATAGTGACCTTCAAACGATAGAGGGTTAGCCTTGTGGAATCGGTCCATCACCATGAACTCATTTATTTGCACATTTCCTTGCCCACCACTATAGGTACTAGCTTGAGCAGCAATCTATGCAGCTTGCGCAGTAGCTCGAGATTTAGCCAAAGCTTGGAGAGACTGCACTATAACTCCTGCCATGGACTCTAGAGCCTCAACAATCGCAACGTCATTCCTTCCCCTAGCCATCATTACCTATATCAATCAAATAAGTCAATCGAATATAGTAAGACACTTAGGGAAGTGAGAAACTAACGTAGTTCTACAACACTAACACAATAATGACCATAACCACAAAACACATAATAGAGTACATAAGGAAACATAGCGAACACGTAACAAATTTACGGTCTGATTGGACAAACCAGCTCTGATACCATTAATTTGACACCCTAAAAAAATATTTAATTTTCTTAGTTTTAAAATATTGAAATTCTTCAAATAAATAAATATATAAACTTCCAAACATTTTTTTTAAGATAAAGAGTATCACGTAATCATGAACATGTCACATAAATCCAAAATTTCCATCAAACTTAACAACTCAAAATCATAATATAAGACAACAAAATTCTATTTGAAGTACACATACATAAGTTTAATATTAAGTGCAAATATAGTCCCAACCCGATGCCATTATCAGTGCAGGAATTACCAAAAATAAAATGTGTTCAAAAATGAAGTTAACAAAAAGGTAGATGATGAATGTCTTCAAGATAAGACAGTTTCCTACACTTTGAGAGTGTTAGTCTTCACCTGTAGCTTGCAGCTTGTATGCGTCCATAGCAAATGCCAATCACAAAAAACGAGGGGTGAGTATTGAAATTATGTAATAGTGTAAGAGAAACGAGGAGAACACGCAATTAGTCAAATCAGCACAAAGAGGAGAAACAGTCAAGATCATAATATCAAAGATTAATCTAAATCAATTACAATAGAGTAGCCACAAGGATAAAATGTTATGCATGTCCTATACTCTATACTTCTTCATCATTTAGTACCATTATACTTTGAAGTACTTGGTTAGAAGGCCTAATATTATGCCACTAAAAGAGTGGACAGACAATTCATGAACGACCAAGTCCTCATAGGTCACCTTAACTCAACCCGAGACACATATACGCGATGGTCGGGGTACTCTTGTGTTGCACGGTAGCACCCGACCTTAGGGAATAACCTACCAATCCACTTAGGATTTTCCCACTAGATGTACCCCCAAGGTCTATCAGTCTTATCTTACGGTTCGACTGTAGCCCTCCACAATCAGACTCATTCAATTGTACTTCCCCAAATCACTAGGTTTGTCAGACCCTCCCTATATGATGTCAAAATAATCATAAATCCAAAATCTACAACACATATCTTAGACTTATTCGATCATCGCAACTCAATATGTTTCACTTTGACTATACAATATTCATCATTATATAGGTATATCAGTCAATCACATAAAATCCCAATATTTGATTTACACTACTCATAATACACAGTCCAGTCTCATCAATCACATAATAAGGAATCAATTAGGTGCACTTTCAAGTAATATCATAATTTCAATCAAGCAAACAAGAATGCTCAAATACATATCATTCATACAATAACAATTAGTATAAGGTTTCATAAAATCAAATAACACAATCTTAATATAAATTAATTCACATCAATTCTATAGGTTTCTAAATTATATTTTATTCTTTACTATCACTATTCATATATTATTAATTGATTATTATTACTCAATAGGGTTCAACCATACGTAGTAATCCTCGAATGAATATCTGGGAATTCCGATATTCCCATTCATCTCACGCTATTTTATACTCATAAAATTGAACCTCATCTCACCCCTTACCTCGATTGAAGATTTCCCTGAATGAATCTGATATGTTAGTTTGTTGCATCTCAGTCCGTCGTCGTCTCTAATAACCTGCGAGAGAATTTTAGTCACGCAACCACCAAATATAAATAAATTACTTACTAAAAACAAATAAATAAATCATCTACTATTTGTAATATAACCCAAAAATTTATTTAATATCATTAAACACACATATTACTATAATCATATTTGTTTTTTGAACTAAATATCATAGAAAGAACTAAATATTATATATATATCACATAAACACAAATAATAATAATAATAATAATAATTAATTATTGCTTCTTATAGACTATACTTAATTTAATAATATAATAAAAATAGATTAAACCTTTTAGTTGAAAAACCAATTAGACTCTCTGCCTTATTTTGTTTTCACGCTAATTTGCATGAATTTTATGTTGCATTGTTAGAAACTAATTGCTTACTTCACTGAGTTATCCTTCAACTATTCCTTTGAGTTATCCTTCAACTAGTCCTTTTAGAAACCAATTGCATCTAATAACTTAGCTGCTAACTTATCTTCTAGAAATTTGTATGACAACAACTCTTATATAGCATAGTCCTTCTATTAATAGAAACAAACACAAAGCTTAGCAATTGTATGCTTGAAATTCGAGAATATATTGAACGCCATTAAAAGTTAAATATATCCGAGAATATATTTAATATCATTAAAAACACATATTACTATAATGAGATTTGTTTTTTGAACTAAATATCATAGAATGAACTAAATATTATATATATATATATATATATATATAGTT
>JBBPBT010000722.1:832461-872839 GCA_037974875.1 Cicer bijugum | reverse complement strand
TAAAAAAGCGCCGTAAAATGTGCATAACAAGCGTGTGTTATATTTACATGATTTATAGAATTTTTTTAAAAACGTTGTTGTATCTTTTATAGCCCTCGATTCCACAACGTTTTTTTTTTTTTTTTTTGTTTAAAAGTGCTGTAAATGGATTAAAAAAAACGTTCTAAAAGGCTATTTTTAGTGTAGTGAGTACAAATACTCACTAATAAATCTAACAAATTAAGTAGTACCTTTTTAAATCACTTAAACCTACAAAACACATTCTTTTTCTCCTAATATTCTTAATGCATATTTAATACCCCTTAAAAGCTCGATAGCCCACATGCTATATTCCCAACTCCTAAAATTGTTTTGTTTTTTTTTAATTATCTATAGTATTAGAGTTCAAATCAACAATTTATAGTTCGGTAAAAAAAATAATAGTAGTTTATAATATTATCTATTTTAATAAAGAACGAGATTTTTGATGCTTCATCTACAACCTAATAAAATTTTTGTCTAGGATTTTTGTTAGCGTTAAAAAGAAAACTCAAAGTAAACTTAAAAATAGTGTATAATAGTATAACACCTTGATGTATTTTATTAATCAAAATCAATTTTTTATACAAAGTCTAACTATATAATATATGTTTGTGCTTATATATGATATAGAAAGGTAAAGTAGCAAAATAAGATATAAATTTGTGCTTACATATAATATATTAAAGTACTTAGATCATAAATTATATATAACATATGATGTTATTATCTCGGCCAAACATTGTACAAAATGTATTAAAAAAAAAGCACTGGTTACTTATTTAATAGATAATAATATGCCTTATCTCATGCATGCTTTAAAATTGGATATTAGTTTTAAAGTAGTTGTTCTTTTTCAATTGGTGGGTCTTCAGTTGGTTGTTTTTTAACTCGTGGGGGGTTTTTAATTGGTATTTGTCCTGTTTGTGTTTCTACTTTTGTCGGTTTTGGTACGGGTGGTCTTTCCACCGGTCGCATTATTCTTCGAACCTTACCGTTTGTTGGAATAGGTCATCATCAGCAAGACCTTGTGGAAGAATGATAAGAACACCAACGAACAAAACAAGTAAGGACAAGAAAAAGGAAGCCATTTTGTTAAGAGGTTTTAATGTTTCTGCAAAAAAAGAAGAAGGGGAGTAATCGTTTAATTTCTCCATTAGAGTCGTTTATTATATCTCAATGGTCAGTTTATTATATATTAAATTTTGTCTGTTTTATTCAACAATGTTACAACTCTTGGAAAAACTACAAGAGTATTTACAATATTAATCATTTATAACTATTGCCCTTTAGTGTTATTGACTTTCTCCATGTGTTAACCTTTCTATTAATTGTACATGCATTACATAGTTACCTTAAATAATTAAATAAGAAAAAAAATGCATGCACCATTATTGATTTGGTGCAATTAAAATTTGTGATAACATAAAATTGGATTTAGTTTGTATAAATAATCGATATAAAACTTTTTTCCATAGGTATCCAATCATATTTTATCTTGTAGATATATGTAGATAAATTTAAATACTAACATTACAAATTAAATTTGCATTATAGTTAACTTAATTAATTGGACCAACGAATAAATGTTTAGTCAAATATCAATAATTATTCTCTACAAAAATATTGAACCATCTCAACATCATATTAAATAAGTTATATTTAGATTAAGATTAAATTCTTTAGATATAATTTACGTGATACTATATTTGAATTCATTTTATTTAATCTATCTTGTATACATATGTATGTATAATATTTTTATCACATATCTTGATCGTTTGCAACTTAAAATAAAATGTTAGTACGCGTAGTTGCTTGTGGATGATGTCCACTTTAATTACAAAAAAAAAAACAATATTCTAGTTGTCTACCACAATTTTTTTGTCGTGATTATAGTGAAAGGTATTGATTTTCTTTGAATGATTTAGACATTTTAATGTGATATTTTCTTGAGGAATATCTGTGTAATGATACATTTCTATTACGATTGTTTAGGTGTTCTTCTTACCTATATTATACTGTCAACTCGATTTCGAAAATCACCTCATTTGTTGTTTGTATTTGATTGGTTTGACCATGCGTTTATGAAATTGCAGTTGTTACATTTTAATGAGTCTTGTTGTATTATAAATAAGCCACATAAGTTTCTTTTTCCTTTGGAAGTGGTTTTATTTATCAGCTGCAAGTTTTATAGAAAAATGATATAAATTATTATATATATTATTTTGTGTTTTAGGGTGTCACAGTATTCGCGTGTGAAAGCATCATAATAAGGTAAGAGGATGAAAGAGTGTTTGAATTCATGAGTATAATATATTGTGAGATGAAATGGAAAACTGTATTTCCCAACGAATCATCTTGGACTCGCTACGTATTTCAGTAGCCACTTGAGGGATAAATTAATTAATGTGAAAATATGGAAATTGTGGGAGTAAATTATAGAATAGAAATATTTGTAAGGTGTTGATTGATTTAATTTTTTTTTAATGTGTGATTTTGATATTATTGTGATATTGAGTGTCGAATTAATTTTATGTATTTCTTTGATTTGATAAGTTTATGTAATGTGATAATAAAAGATGGATGCGTTGTGATAATTTTATTATGTGATGATGATGATGATGATGATGTATGATTAATAATTGTGATGTTATAAATTTGTGATAAGTTTGTGTGATGATATATGATTGATGATAATGATGCTATAAATTTGTGATGAGTTTATGTAAGGATGATGATGTTTGATTAATCATAGTGGTTGTATAAATTTGTGATGAAAATATTGAAGTAACCCCATAATTAATGAAATAATGGTGATTCCAATTTGGGTTTGACGTGACGGTCTTAATGGAGTATCATAGGCCAACGAGGAGAGAAAAAATATTGAAAATTTGTGAAGTGGAGATTATTTTGTCATCATATAGGTAGGGCCTAACAAGCCTACTGATTCCGGGGAAGTACAACTAAATAAGCCTGATCGTGGCGGTCTGCTGTTGAGCCTTAAGGCAAGATTGTTCTACCTTGGAGGTTTTCGGGTGGGGAATTACTAGGTGACATGGATGTAGCACCCCAAATGTCGGGAGCTACCATGAAACGCACGTTTCTGTCGACTGTCATGTATATATGTCTCAACCTGAGTTGAGGGGATCTATGAGGACATGGCCAATTTGAATTGTCCATCCACCGTGGTGGCATATTATCAAGCCTCATAACTAAGTACTTCTGAGTTAGAATGGTACCACATTGCGAATTAGAGTCTAAGCTCATGCATAAATTGCATTTCCTTATGATTGTTTTGTTGTCATTGATGTGTTTCTAAAGTAATATTAATTACTCTTAGATGATTTGATGTGCATTATAATGAGATAATTATTTTACTTGACTAACTTTGATGTTGCAATACGATACTATTGGCTTAAATATTTTGATATATCGTAGTGTGATTATGATACGGTCTACTATAATTATTTGCATGTTGTCCTTACTTATACTAAACTATTAACATGATTTCAAAACTCACCTCCTTCATTATATGTGTTTGACTGACTTGGCCCTGAGTTTACAAAATTGCAGTTATTATAAGTTAATGTGTCTTGAAGTTCAAATTTGGGAGAAATTACGCTCTGATAGGTGATATCGGGAGTTAAGAGTTGTAATTTGTGTTGTACTTTTACTTATTTAATTAGAAACTAATTTTTGTATGAAAACCTTATAAGTACTAATATGTTTTTGGAATTAAATTAAGAAATTATAAATAAGTCAAGTTTATTGAGATTACACTATTTCCATTGAGAAATAAAGTTGATTTTTTACATGTGTATTTTGAGGAACGTGATATCCTAAATTAGTTATAAAAGTATTTATTTCCTTGGAAACAAATATTCTTATCCGTTGCAAATTTTCCTAAAAAAATCTAGTATATATTATTATTATATATGTTATTTTGGGGTTTACGGTGTCACATACATTACATATGATCAATAAGCGACTCATCATTTGAAATTAGGAAAACAAATAAAATATAATTTAAAAAGGGAAAATACACTAAATGATGATATTAGAACATGAGATTAAAACCTGTATCAATAAAAAAAATGTGATTGAGACATTTT
Source organism: Cicer bijugum (assembly GCA_037974875.1). Classification (NCBI taxonomy): domain Eukaryota; kingdom Viridiplantae; phylum Streptophyta; class Magnoliopsida; order Fabales; family Fabaceae; genus Cicer; species Cicer bijugum. Next base: position 868,706 of record JBBPBT010000722.1, on the reverse strand, counting down.
GTTTACATGGACCATCATAGATCTCATTCTATATTAAAATAAATTATATTATAAAATGCTATTACTTTTTATTTTTACCGAACTATAAATTGTTGGTTTGAACTCTAATAGAATATATAATTGAAGAAAAAAAAACTATTTTAGGAGTTGGGAATGTAGCATGTACAATTTTGGGTTCGATTTATTTGATCTATCTTGTATATATATGTATGTACAATATTTTTTTCACACATCATGATCCGGCGTAACTGGAAATAAAAAAATTAGCACTCGTAGTTGCTTGTGGACGATATCCACTTTAATTACAACAAAGAAAAAACAAACAAATTTTATTCTTATCATTTACCTCAAAATTGATTCCACTCTATAAAAATCAGATTGGTTAAAGTACAAATACTCACTAATAAATCTCTCAAATTAATTAGCACATTCTAAATCACACTCTCAAACCTACAAAATACATTCTCCTTCTCCTAATATTTTTAATGCATACTTGATATGTAACACCCTAAATTTTCTGATAAACAACTTTATTCATTAAATAAGATTTTAAATAATTAATTTGATGTTAAAATGATTATAGAATATATGTTGATAAACTTTGTGATTAATTTTCGTTATATGTATGTTTAGGGAGTTGGACGGCAGTCGTAAAACCAAAGAGGAACACAATAACATCCTAATGTTTGACACCAATGATCGATAATTGTTCCAAATTTTTTTCTCCATTCTCGTTCAAATTTCAGTATGTTGTTTTATTTATTTAGGTAGTAAAATAAACATACTTCCTTAGATATTTAACATCCAAATTTATCTCTAAAATACCCGACTTCTCTGTTTATAAAATTCCTTATTTTGAACCGTTCTTCTTCACCGAAAGTCTAATTTGAGTGAAACCAATGCCAAAATAATCGTGTAAAAAGTGGCTATTTTATCCAGTGATTTATGGTAAGTTTCCTTGACCAAATTTCGAAATTAATTTTTATAGTGTCATTTCATAATCTATTTTTGATGTTTAACCATAAACTATCGAGTTAAATCGATTGTAGGACTAAGAGTCAAAGAACAAAAGTTGTTTGCTCGTGGAATCATGTTCGTGTGTGAAAAGCATCAAAATAACATAAGGGATGAGAGAGCGTTTGAATTCATGAGTATAATATATTGTGAGATGAACGAGAAAATCGTATTTCCCAAAGATTAATTTGGAGTTTGCTACGTACGACAGTAGTCCTTGAGAGATAAATTAATTAATGTGCAAATATGGAAATTATGAGAATAAAATGGGGAATAGAAATATTTATAAGATGTTCATTGATTTAATTTTGTTTAATGTGTGTTATTTGATATTGCGGTGATATTTAGTGTCAAATGAAATTTTTGTATATGTTTGATTTGACGGATTTATGTGATGTCATAATAAAAAGTGAATTCATTTTGATAAGTTTATGCGAGTATGATGATGTATAATTAATAATAACGATGTTATAAATTTGTGACAAGTCTATGTGAGGATGTATGATTGATGATAGTAATTCTATGTGATGATGTATGATTGATGATAGTGATTGATGATAATGATAGTGATGTTGTGATGAGAATATTGAAATAACTCCATAGTTGGTGAAATAATTGTGATTTCAATTTGTGTTTGAGATGACGGTCTTAATGAAGTATCATAGACCAACGAGGGGAGAAAATAAATATTGAGAAATTGTGAAGTGAAGATTATTTGGTCATCATATAGGTAGGGCCCGACAACCCTAGTGATTCTAGGGAAGTACAACTGAATGAGCCTGATCGTGGCGGTCTGTTGTCAAGCCTTAAGGCAAGATCGTTAGACCTTGGAGGTATTCGGGTGAGGAATTCCTTGGTAACATGGAGGTAGCACTCCAAACATCGGGAGCTACCACACAACACACGTTTACCTCGATTGTTATGTATATGTGTCTCGGGACGAGTTGAGGGGATCTATGAGGACATGGCCAATTTGAATTTTCCGTCCACCATAATGGTGGCATAATATCAAGCCTTATGATTGTTTAGATGATTTGATGTTATAGTGAAATTCGTTGATTTAACTTGTGTGGTTTTAACTTTATAATGTTATATTTTTCCTTGAAAAATGTGTGTAATGATACAGTGTATTATGATTGTTTGCGTATACTTCTTACTTATATTATACTACTAACATGATTTCAAAATTCACCTCCTTCGTTGTTTTTGTTTGACTAGTTTGGCTTTGTGTTTGCAAAATCGCAGCTATTACAGGTTAATGAGTTTTGAAGTTTAAGTTTGGGAGAAACTCCGCTCTAATAGGTGATACCGGGAGTTTAGAGTTGTAATATATATTTTACTTATGTAATTAAAAACGACTTTTTATATGAAAATCTTAGTACTCGTAAGTTTTTGGAATTAAAATAAGAATTTATTGTTAAATCAAGTTCATTGAGATTAAATTGTTGTGATTGAGTAATAAAGTTTGAATTGTTCCATGTATACTTTGAGAAACGTGATATCCTAAATTAGTTACAAAAGTTTTTATTTTCTTGGAATATATTTCTTTTATTTGCTGCAAATTTTACTCAAAAAAATCTAGTATAAATTATTATATATATATATATATATATATATATATATATATATATATATGTCATTTTGGGGTTTAGGGTGTCACATAATACCTCTTCAAAGCTCGATAGCCCACATTCTACATTCTCAACTCCTAAAATCGGTTTGTTTTTCAATTATCTGTAGCATTAGAGTTCAAACCAACAATTTATAGTTCAGTAAAAAAAACTAGTGGTTTATAATATAATCTATTTTAATGTAGAACAATATCTTTGATGTTCCATCTACAAAAAAATGTCTCAATCATATATTTTTATCGATACAAGTTTTAATCGCATATTCTAATATCATAATTTAGTGAATGTTCCCAGTTCAAATTATATTTTATTTGTTTTCCAAATTTCAAAAGATGAGTCGTGTCTTGATCATATGTAATATATCTCTTAACTCTTTTTCACCGGTATATTACAGTACTAATTCAAAGTTATCTTTTTTATTATTTGTATGCCACAATTTATATGAACTATTTTGGAGCAACACAACTGATGGGTGGAATACTTTGTTGCCTCTTTTTGATCACTACAACATTATGTAAATGCTAAAAGGTTGAATGTAATCCAAATTATTAATATAACAAAAATTTATTGAAAATGGTGACTTAAAATAAATTACAGGATCAGTAATATCATTTGTTTGAAGATCGTTATCTATAAGATGAATTTCTATGGTATTTAATTTGTTTAAGATCTTTCATATGCCTTTTTTTATTATAATAATAAAAATAATTCTTAAAACAACTTCTCTCCCCATTTTTTTTGTTACTTTTATTGTTCATTTTGTAAACCTATTTCAATATATATATATATATATATATATATATTGTTTGGTTAATTAATGCCTCAAATGTTTATTTCAATTTTTTATATATGCATTAGATATTGTTTTTTATGTCATTTATTCTTGATTTTCATTTAATAAACAATATAAAATTGAAAGGAATATGAGAAAGGTAGGAAGAGAGGAGTCTATATAAGATGTGCCACATGTTGGTCAGATCAAATTCAAGTACTCTTTTGTCATTGATATTTTTAGATATTGATTTAGAATCAGTTATGATTATTTTTTTTTAATCTATGTAGAGAATTATTTATAAATTTTGAATATTTACCTATTTCATGAGAATATATGTATACTATAATTATAGACTTGTGGCATGATATCATACCTTGTTTAGTTTTCTTTGATAAAAATTTGTAAAAACATTATATTTTTTTTTATCTATTTATAGTATGTTAAAACAACATCCTCACTATATCTACCGACACTTCTTCTAAAATTTGCCACATCAAATATATTCGACTTGGCACCGTAAAAAATCATCTTAGTGCCACTCTTACATTACATCCATTATTCCATTGATTAATACTTCAATTTTATTCATTATTTATTGTTGTTTGCAACACTCCAATTTTTAACAGCGAGAGTGTGATTTTTTTTTAAACGATAAACACTTTTGGAGAAAATATTCATAATCGTACATTAATTTAAATAAATGTAAAATATTTAATTGTAAATTTCTTTTCCAAAACTGATGATTAGAATCGTTGTTGCATTATATAAAATGATTTCCACACAAATAACTTACTTACAACCAAACAATACACATCACCGCTCAAAATCTCAAATTCCTTCGTTTAGACCATTTTTTCAGTTTTTTGAATTTTTCATATTCTCAAAAAATTTCAAAAAAAATTTGTATTGTATTTATTTGATTTTTAGAAATTTTGGTCATATTTTTAAAATTTTTGGATTTTATTTAATAGGGTTTTCCATTTTTCACTTCAATTTTAGCGATAGGGACATTGTTGGAGTAGATATGACCTTTCATTTATGTCGTAGACTTAGGGCTAGTTCTGTAAATCTGCACTCCCTTGACCCTAAAATAGATAGGACATTTTATTTATGTCCTAGAATTAATCGAGCTGCTACTTCTAACGAGTCAGATAGTGAAAGTGACAACTTGCTACACAATATGGATTATATGAATAATAGAATCTTAAGACATCTAGTTGCACCTAAGGTTACTTATAATGCATTGTGTATCACATATCCTGAAGTTATTGTACCATTTGAAATTAAATCTAGTTTAATACACTTGCTTTCAAAGTTTAATGGTCTTGCAGGTGAGGATTGCCACAAACACTTGAAGGAATTCTATGTTGTGTGTTCTACCATTAAACCTCAAGGAGTCACAAAAGACCATATCAAGCTGAGAGCCTTCCCATTCTCACTTCAAGATGATGCCAAGGATTGGTTATACTACCTTCAGCCAGGTTATGTTACGTTGGAATGATTTAAAGAAGTCTCCCCTGCCTCCAGAGTTGCTTCAATCAATAAAGAAATATGTGGTATTAGACAAATTGACATAGAATCCTTACATGAATTTTGGGAGAGATTCAAGAAATTAGTGTCTAACTGCCCTCATCACCCGATTTATGAACAATTGCTCATCTAGTATTTTTATGTAGGTTTGCTACCTATGGATAAAAGCATCTTAGATGCTGCTGGTGGGGGATCACTTGTTGATAAGACTCAAGAAGCAACAAAAGCTCAAGTAATAGTATGTGGTATTTGCACTTCTCTAGAGCATCCTACAGATTCATGTCCTACATTGCTAGAAGATCCAATTGTTGATGCTCATCAAGCATATGCAACAAACATAAACACTCCTCAAGCCAACTATGATTGTCTTTTAATAGGTACAATCCTGGTTGGAGAAACCATCCTAACATGAGATGAGGGAATTCGTTTGCACCACAACAACAACAACCTAGGCAACAGAACATTCCACATCAGCAACAAAACAATGTACCTTCATTAGAGGACGTTGTCAAACAAATGGCTATCCTAAATCTCCAATTTCAACAAAGAACAAGTTCCACAATTCAAAATTTGGAAACAAAGATTGGTCAACTAGCCACTTCAATTAATAAATTACAAACTCAGGGATCAAACCAACCGCCTGCACAGTCAGTAGTAAATCCAAATGCTCCCAATGTATTGAAATACCAAAGGTATCTGAAACTCCTGTAAAGAATAACAAGGTTGTTGAGAACACCCTAAAACTATTGATATTGAGCAAAATATACCACTTCCTTTTCCTCAAAGGGTAGTGAAGACTAAGAAAATGGAAGAGGTAGATAAGGACAGGGAGATCTTAGAGACATTTAGGAAGGTGGAAGTGAACATTCCCCTCCTAGAAGTAATTAAATAGATCCCAAGATATGCCAAATTTCTAAATGATTATGCACACAAAAGAGAAGGTTAAAAGGTAATGAAAGGGTACACATGGGGTGAAACATTTCATCCCTTGTAAGACCCGTAATTTTAAATTATACCTTATGTATTTTAATGGATTTTGGTATTGAACTCAGGGGCTTTTTAGCCAAGTTATTAATATTTTGGAGTGTATATGATCAAAAAGATATTTTGATGCCCGATTAGAATTACTCGTCGATAAATAAATTAAATTAACTGCGGTGAATCCTTTACGAAGAATTTAATGCGTTATGGGTGAAAGGGTAATTTAATAAATGTCTAAAGATTTTGAAGATATTTATTAAAAGTAAATAATATATATATTAAAATATATGTATATATATGTTTGTGTGGGGGGAAAAAGAAGGAGATTAGAAAGAAAAGAAAGAGAAAGAAAAGAAAGAAAAAGGAAAGAAAGAAAAAGAAAGGAAAAACCAAAGAAAGGAAAAACTTCATCTTCTCCTCTGCCTCGCGTGACCTTTCTTCTCCCTTCCTCCATTGTTGCTCGTTTTTGCTTTCTTTTCTTTCCTTTGAGTTCGAAATTGATAGTGGGTGATAGGACAAGGATTTCTCAACTTCACTCTTCCTCTTTGATTCGAAAACGGAGAAAAACGGTATTAGGGATTCAAACACAAATCTCCCCGTTTCACCTAGATCTAGGCTTCGTTTCAAGAAGTGATAGAAGGGAAGGTTGCTCACCTCCGTGCTACAGTGCTAGTGGACCAACTTTGGAAGCAACGTTGCGAACGGAGATTTTACCAGACTTACTCACGATACCGAAATCAAACGAAAAAGCTAAAGTGAAGGTAAGGGCTCCTTCCAAACTTTTAGTTTGCATTTAGGGCCTTATCTGTGGTTGTGTGGAAAAGAATTTTGTTAGGGTTGGAGTATTGATTTGGGAAAATGTATCTAAGGCTTTATGGGTAAAATCTTAGAGTTAGGTTTTGGTTATATTGATGAAATTTGAGATGTGTTTTGTGTGGTTTGTATGGAAAAATGATTTGGTGTGAATTATGGACTGAATGTGAAAGTATGTTTGAGTTTGTTCTGTGTAGAATTTGAAAACCATTAAGTTAAACGAGTATTAAGAATGGGGAATCTCTTAATGTCTCATTTACTTAATGTGAGTTTGTGAAAATCGTTTAAGTTAAATGAGAATTAAGAATGGGGAATCTCTTCATGTCTCGTTTACTTAATGTTGTTTTGAAAATCGTTTAAGTTAACTGGGCGTTAAGAATGGGGAATCTCTTAATGTCTTAGTTACTTAATATTGTTTGAAAATCGTTTAAGTTAACTGAGCGTTAAGACTGGGGAATCTCTAAATGTGTTGGTTACTTAATGTTTGTTTTTGAAAATCGTTTCAGTGAAATGAGTATTAAGAATGGGGAATCTCTTAATGACTTGTTTACTGAATGTTTTGTTGTGGAAATCGTTTAAGTCAAAAGTATATTAAGAATGGGGAATCTCTTAATATGTCTGTTTGCTTAATGTTTTGGTGTGAAAATTGGTTAAGTAAATGAGTATTAAAAATGGGGAATCTTTTAATATCTGCATTTACTTAACGATTGTTGTGAATGGAGTTAGTGTATGCTCATGCATTTCATTTGGTAAATTGTGCTGACCCGTGATAGGTGGCACCTCGATAAACTGTACTGACCCGTGATAGGTGGTACGTTTACGATTTACTTTTTGGTAAGTTGTGCTGACCTGTGATAGGTGACACCTCGGTAAGTAGTACTTTGGCCTGTGATAGGTGGTACCCTTACGACTTACGCTTTTTCTTTTGGTAAATCGTGCTGACTCGTGATAGGTGGCACCTCGGTAAACAGTACTTGTGATAGGTGGTACGTTTACGATTTACGCTTTTTAGTAAATCGTGCTGACCCATGATAGGTGGCACCTCAGTAATTGGTACTTTGGCCTGCGATAGGCGGTACAATTATGATTTAGAGTCCATGCATTTTGGCATATACGCATTGCATTAGGGTGCTTGGCACACGAGTCGTGTTTGATGCGAATTCATGAATGTGATGATATTACTAAGTGCTATGTTTTGAAACTATGTGTAAGTGTGTTTGATTCAAATTGTGATTGTGTTGATAGTTCTAAGAGTTATGTTTTGGAATTGTGTGATAGTATGTTAGATTGTAAAATGTTTTCGAAACTCATAATGTCGTGGTGATTGTATGGGTATTGCTAAGTGTTAAGGTTTGGAGTGGTGTTTGAATGTGATTGAGTTAGTTTATGTACTTTTGAAAGAATATACAGGGAAATCGATTTACCCAATCGATTTGATGAGTTACAGGGGCTCTGTCTTTCACGAAATCGATTTACCCAATCGATTTTGTAATATGTTTTTTCAAAATCATTTAAGAAATCGATTTGGAAAATCGATTGGATTCAATACAGGGGCTCTGTCTTTCACGAAATCGATTTACCCAATCGATTTGGCCAATACAGGGGCTCTGTCCTTCACGAAATCGATTTGCCCAATCGATTTGATGAGTTACAGGGACTTCCCTTGCCAAAAATCGATTTACCCAATCGATTGGCTCAGTTGGAAATCTTATTTTGAGTTTGATAATTGATTGCTCAATTGATTGATCAATGTTTTGTTCAATTATGTATTACTTGATGGATTGAGAACTTTCTTTTGATTTCATTTATATTTGGCAAGCATTACATGAACTTTTAGCATGTGGAAAACCCTTCTAAGATGTATGATAAATTGAAAAGGTTATTTGTGCATTGAAAAGCTTAAATGTTATGTGTTAACTGTTAATTTCGGTTGGTGACCCTTTACAACTATTGTGGAAATCTGGGCTTTGCCCTCAGATGAGAGTCAGGGTGATCCTACCGGTCCGTACCCTTCGGATGAGAATGTGGATGGGAGTGCTTGATTGAAGCTACGTTAGGAGAATCTCACGGGGCGCGTGGAGATTAGTCACGACGTATAGTTTTTTTGTTATGTATAGAATGATCAGACTAGGTTGTCACTCAGGACACATATGTCTTTCTTTTGGGCTACCTTTATGTAAAGTTGAAAGGTTGTACCTGTACTGTTGCTGACAGCAAGACATGCTTTGGATTTATATTTTGAAAAACTTTTCCGCTGCTTGTAAATTTTAATGACTTAGTTATATATCCAAAGGTTTTACCTTATTTATTTCTCTGTTGTATTTTAATTTCTTTTGAAAAAAAAATACACCCTCGCTTTGAAAAACGGGGTGTTACATCCCTCATACAGCCCATGCGTCAGAAATGCAAAGATCTAGGAAGTTTTTCCATTCCATGTACCATAAACAATAGTCAATTTGAAAATGCCATGTTGGATTTAGGAGCTTCCATTAATGTTATGCTTACATCTATTTTTAACTCTTTTGCTCTTGGACCTTTTCAGAGTACAAGTGTTACCATTCAATTGGCCAACATAAGAAATTTTCGCCCAACTAGATTGGTGGAGGATGTGCTTGTTCGAGTTAATGAATTGATATTTTTTGTAAATTTTTACATTTTGGACATGGAGGGAGAGGGAGAGAATAAGTCCAATAGGGCGCCTATCATCTTAGGCAGACCATTCTTGAAAACTGCTAGAACAAAAATTAATGTACATGTTGGAACTTTGTCTATGGAATTTGGTGATAACATTTTAAAGTTTGACATTTTTGATTCTATGAAGCACCCGATGGTAGAGCATTCTATTTTTCAAATTGAATTGCTTGCTGATTAGGTTGATGACACTTACCCCGATATGTTTGCTAGTGATTTTCCTTCATTGTCTAGTTTTGAGGATACTTGTAATTGTGAATTTTGTACAAATACTCAATTGTGCTTTGTGTGTGTTGAGCTCAAAACTGCTTTGCAGGTTGATCATTGTGCTAATATTTATATTTCTACTGATATGATTGATTTTGCAGACTTAGCTTCAACCACTAGTATTGTACCCTCCATTGAGTAGCCACCGACTTTAGAGGTTAAACCACTTCCTCAAAAAATTGAAATATGTATATTTAGAAGGGAGTGGTAAGTTACCTGTGATTATTTAAGCCAAAATTGATGAGTAGGAAGAGAAGTTGTTGCAGATTTTTAGAAAATACAAGAAGGCGATCGAATGGACCTTGGCATATATTCCTGGTATTAGCCCATCCATGTGTATGTATAGGGTACTACTACAGGATGGGGTGAAATGAGTCAGGCATCCCCAAAGGTGACTTAATCCCTTAATTTTGGATGTTGTGAAAAAGAAAGTGACCTTACAAGCATACATCATATACCCCATCTCTGATAGTTAGTGGATGAGTCAAGTGCAGGTTGTCCCTAAGAAAACTAGACGCACAGTGGTTAAAAATGAAAATAATGAATTTATCCTCAAATTAGTGCAGAACAACTAGAGGGTATGCATCAATTACAGGAGACTAAACCGGACAACTAAAAAGGATCCTCTTCCTTTACCATTCATTGATTAGATGCTTGAACGGTTGACTGGTAAGTCACATTATTGTTTACTTGATGATTTTCCTGGTTATTTTTTTGACACCCTAAATCCCAAATAAAAAATAATAATTTTCTTATTTGGGGTTTAGGGTATCATATTAGTGGTATCTGAGCCTGATTTATCAAATAAAATATGGAAAGGACGATAACTAAATCATCGGAAGAAAACTCAACTAATAGTGACACAAACGGTAGGTTTTGAGAATAATTTAAGAATAATGAGAGACTAACTAGACGAAATGAAAGAGCCTGTAAAAAATAATATATACTTGATTCTTTAATCCAATAGTAGTAGCCGACAAAATCATGACTGAGAGACAATGACTACTAGAATACTAAGCTAACAATGCCTAGCTTTGTCTTAGCCTGAATAAGAAGCACGTGAAGCAAAGTAGTTTCTTTTACTTATTTTTTTATTATTACTATCTTTATTTAGTTTAAGGAAAACCAACAAAATATTTTTATTATTAATAGTTTAAATAAATTAATAAGACAAACATGAAGAAAATTATCAATTATATCAAAGACACATATAATATATATGTGTAATAATATTACTAAAATATAATAATAAGATTTTGGGGTCTTACATTTCTTCACAAATAAAAAAAAAAAAAATCGTCCTCGAAATTTACTTGAAAAAACAACTTTAGATAGGAATCGCGCATTTGAATTTCAACTTCCCACATAGCTCTATCACCAATAGCACCTCCCCAACAACCTTAACCAATGAAATTATCTTACCCCTTAATTCTTTGACCTTTCGGTCCTCAATCTATTGCAGTAAGGTCTCAAATTTTAGATTCTCTTTGATTTGGACCTTGTCTGACTCAATCGCTTGTGAAGGATAAAAAATGTACTTACGAAGTTTAGACATGTGAAAGACACTATAAAGATTAGAAAGAGACAGAGGCAATGTGATCTGATATTCTACGTTACCAACACATTTAAGAATTTGGTATGGTCCTATAAACTGACGAGTAAGCTTTCGCATTTTTAATGTCCGACCAACCCTAGTTGTTGGAGTAACTCTCGGAAGGACATGATCACCTTCTAGAAATTTGAGGTTTTTCATTCTTTTATCATGGCAACTCTTTTGCCTACTCTGAGACACTCTCATCTTTTCCTGAATCATTTTTACATTTTATCAATAGTCTGTTGAACAATCGCAGGTCCTAATACACGGTTATCGCCTGTCTCAAACCAAGATAGAGGGATCCTACACCTTCTCCTGTACAACGCCTCAAGAGGGGCCATTCCAATGCTAGAGTGGAAACTGTAAGTACAGATGTACGCCTAAGAGGGGGGTGGGGTGAATTAGGTGTTAGTAAATTTTCTTGTTTTTAGTGATATGGTAGTTGAATTTTCTGAGTTTAATATAATGACTACTAATAGTAAGGTGTAGTAAATAAATGAACACTTTAGATTTATCATGGTCCCCCTTATAACCAAGGGTACGTCCAGTCCTCTTGCACACCATAAGAGGTTGATCCACTAATTGTCAAAAGATGTACAACTCCCACCCGGGGATTCTGGTTACAAACTTATAACAACACTTCTAAGATAACACACCACTATCTTAGATTAAGCTACTTTTAACAAAGTACTACTTTCTTTTACAAATGATACACTATGATTTTGAATAAAAATACAAGATGTGTGTATTTGAATACACCTCTTTGCATTGCTTCCAGTTGCATTGCTTCCAGTTGTATCTAAAAAATTGTATTGCTTCCAGTTGTTTTCGAATACAAGATGTGTGTATTCGAATACACCTCTTTGTAACGTTCAAAAATATTCAAAAATTGCACCTTGTCACTACGCCAAAAATGACATTTAACAGCGCCCCTTTTACAGCGCTTTCTAAACACAAGCGCTGTTGTAAATATATTTTAAAAATAACGGAGCCTTTTAAAGCGCTTTTGATAGCAAGCGGTGTAAAAGAAGCGCTGTTGTAGGTCATATAACGTTTGCACATAACGTTATAAGGCTTTTACAGCGCTTGTCAAAAAAGTGCTGTAAAACGAAGCGCTTTCGCGTATTATTTTACAGTGCTTTTTTCACAAGCGCTGTAAAATACACGTGCTTTCAAATAATTGAACTACCTATTACAGCGCTTTTTTCACAAGCGCTGTAAAATACACGCGCTTTCAAATAATTGAACTACCTATTACACCGCTTTTTTCACAAGCGCTATAAAATACATGCGCTTTCATTGAATTTAACTACCTAATACAGCACTTTTGTCACAAGCGCTGTAAAATACATGCGCTTTCATTGAATTAAACTACCTATTACAGTGCTTTTTTCACTAGCGCTGTAAAATACATCTTTCAAATAATTATATACATTGGAAACCCTGATATCCTCTACATCTTTCAAAACCCTAATATCCTCTACGTATTGTGCGGCCATCTACGTTGTCTCAGGTATTTTTTAATTTGTTTTTGTCAAAAAATCTATAGTTTTTTAATAATTGAAAACTAAAAATTGTTATATATATATATATATTAAATCTCTTCTACACATATATACCACATGATCTGTTATGTTTTGAAATTGTCAAAAATTGTCAAAAACTCATACCACATGATCTGTTCTGTTTTGAAATTGTTAGTTGATATTGGTTTCTTTTTGAAACTTGTTGATATGTTTATTAGTTTTGTAACTGCATTTAAAGCTTATTAGTTTTGTAACTGCATTTATATAGGTGGTATAATATGGATAGGAAATGAATGTCAGCCAATTGATTGTGAAAAGAGTATGAAATTGGAGTGAAGGAGTTTGTTGAGTTTGCAGTGAAGATTGCAAAAGATCCAAATAGAGTAGTTTGTCCTTGTTTAAAATGTTGTTTTGGAAAAAGTGTTAGAGAAGATCAATTAGAAGGACATCTAGTATGTAATGGAATTGATCAAAGCTACACATGTTGGATAAGACATGGTGAGAAAAAAAAAGGAAACATTAATTTTGAGAATAGTTCGACATATGGTAAAAAAAAGGTTATATTTGGTGTCTGATGGAGACCTTTTAGAACGCTTATTGGGAAAAGCACTGTAAAATATCCTTTTAAAAAATTAAATAAGGACGCCTTTTAGAGTGCTTTTTTAACAAGCGCTATAAAAGGCTTTAAAAATAACATTCATCAGACACCTAACATGACCTTATCTAACAGGATTTTCTTCAAACACCTTGTATGCATTTTTCGCAAAAACACATTGTTGACTCTTTAACAAAAACACATTGTTAACAAAAACATCAGGCTCAAATCCATTTTTCGCAACATGGCAATGAACCTAAAGACCAAGTTTCGATTTAAGAAGGAATGTAAAGAGATAAAAAGGGTGTTGAACCTGAAGAACAAGTTTCGATTTCAGAATGAAAGGGAATGTAAAGAGATAAAAAGGGTGTTGTGGTGGAGATTGAATTGTTTGGAGGTTCAGCATAAAAGGAGTAAGCTTTGATGTTTGTGAAGAAGATGCATAAAAGCAGTTTGGTGAAGAGGAAGAGTTTAAAAAATAACATAACAAAACACAAAAATAACATAAAAAAAACAATAAGGCCTTTTACAACAGTCTTTTAACATAATAAAACAAGGAGGTCTATTACAACGCTTGTTCAAATAAGAGCTGTAAAAGACTCTTTTAAAAATAAAATAAAGAGACCTTTTACAACGCTTATTTGAACAAGCGCTGTAAAAGGCTTTAAAAAAATATTATATAACATTCTCAATCAATGAGGTATTTTACAGTGCTTATTTTGAAAAAGCGCTGTAAAAGAGCCTTTTAAAAAATTAAATAAGGACGCCATTTAGAGCGCTTTTTTAACAAGCGCTGTAAAAGGCATAAGCCTTTTAGAGCCTTTTAGAGCGCTCTTTGAAAAAGCGCTGTAAAAGGGTTATAAAAAAGCGCTGTAAAAGGGTTATATATATAACAGTAACCGCTTCAGTTTCCTCTTCATTACGTAAACTACACTATCATCTCAACCTTCATCGTTCTTCTCTTCTTTTGCAAACCCTATAATCCCGTCCATTACGAACTATATTTCCACGATCATCTCCTTCATTTCGAACCTTATATTTTCATTGAAATACGTAACCCTCATTACGTATTTCTTTAAACCGTTTTTCTGTGAACCTTATTGCTGTGAACTTTCTGCGTTCGCTCTTTTCTTTGCATTTCATCTTTCTTTGAACCTTTATTCAGGTATTGATGTTATTAATTTTTTGTAATCATTAAAATTCATGTTGAGCTTTTTTAAAATATATATACTGATACATGTTGAGCTTGTTTAGAATAATGCATGATGCATGTTGAGCTTGTTGATGTTATACTAAACTGCATCTTGAACTTGTTGTAGTTAAATGGATACAAACAAAGATTTAGAATGTCAAAATGAAGAAGTTGGCACCACTAAGGCTTATGAAAATGAAGTCAAACGTGGTGCAACTATAATGCAAAATGTGATTAAAGCAAGGAGCAATGGCACCAAGTTTGAGGTTATACTATACTATACTCTGTTTGTTGTGTATTTTTTTAGCTTTTTTTAATAGCATGTACTTACTATATGAGTTTATTAGGTTGGCTGGAATGAGAGTAGTCAGCCAATTGACCCCAACAGCTCTATATTTGTAAGCTACATTGGGGCTGTTGTTCGTCAAAATATTCCAATTACGATTGACGATTGGAGAGATAAGGCGTTGAAGGATGCCAAAGATATAATATGGAATGACATTCAAGTAAATTTTTTGAGATCCACTCTTTTGTCATTTATAATTTTTTTTGTTGAAATACTTTACTTATAATTTTATTCATTGCAGACGACTTTTGTTCTTGATGAGGGATGAAAGAGTTACGTTTTGAGAGTTGCTGGGAAAATCCGTCGGGGATTTAGATCTCATCTCTCAAATTTCTATCTAAAAGATAGAGAAGGAAACACAACTGTTGAACCTCCAGATATTGGGCGACCCAATTGGTAGTTACGTGGCATGGCCCACAAACCTTGTTGCCCTCGATAAAAGGCCTCCCAGAAACGAATCAGTTACATCTCACGAAAAGGTTTGTCACATTTATTGCATAAGGTTTGTCAATTTTTTCAGATTCAATAAACTAACATTTAACCTCATTTTTGTAGGTCCAAATAAATAAACCACCCGCACATCCAAAAAAAGGCAGTAAACCTCAAAAATTGGAGGTTAATAGAGCTGCCAAATCAAAAAGGCTGCCGGGTAATAAAGCTGCCAAACTTGCAACAAGAAAAAAACTGGATCGGGGTAAATCGGTCGCCGCTGCTACTGCTCCTAAAATAAGTCAGCCATGCCTTGGTAAATACGGGGCGTGTCTTGACATCCAAGTAAAAAAGAACATGGGCAGCAGCGACGATTCGCGCATCGTACCCATGAATAAAGATATATTCGGAGATGGTTATGTGGAATTTCTCGAAAAGGAGCACATTTACGAATTTCTCGAACATAAGGAGCTTAGTGCTACTGTAATGTGCTTGTACATAAGGTAAAAAATACTTTTAATTGCATTTATTGGTAATTAATTAAATGTATTGGTAATTAATCTAGTTTAAAATTTTCATTAAAGGTTTTTGTATGAGAAGGTCGTGTGCACGAGGAAATTGTCAAATAAATACTCATTCTTGTCTCCGCATAAGATGTCGATGTGGAAACTCGATCCAGAAAATGTAAAGAAATACATTGTAGATATGTTATTAGGAAATATAGAAAAGGATAAATTGTTCTTCGCACCATATAATTCAGGGTACGTAATTTTATCTTTTTTAATTGATGAGAATTTAATTTAGTTGTGTATAAACAAAATTGCTTAACCCATTATTTGTTGTTGTAGGGCACATTGGGTGCTATTTGCAATCAATGCGGTCTCTGAAGTTATATACTATTTGGATCTCGTGCATGGCGATTACAACAAACACTCCGAAATAAAGACTATGTTCGACACGTAAGTAATATTCATTTATTTTTGTTACACATATATATATAAATAAGTGTTTGTTCATGCTAAAATAATCACATTTATTTATTCGATAGTGCATTAAATGTTTTTCGAGCTCAAAGAGGTGCGATAGTGTCGAAGCAAAAGTCTAATAACATTAAATGTATCCCAATTAAGTGCCCTCGTCAAACAAACAACATCGACTGTGGGTACTACGTATTGAGATTCATGAAGGAGATTGTTGACAAGAATAAAACTATTATCCCAGAAACGGTACGATATTTTGATTATATGATTTTCATATATAAATTATCTATATATTTGATACTAACTTAATATAATATGTTCAATTTATATATTGCAGTACTTTAACAATTCCAGTCCATCATATTCTGAGCAAGATCTGATGGAATTAAAGGAAGAATGGTGTGACTATGTGCTTGAAATGAAAATTATTTGATTTTCTGGAAAATAGCATGCTGCTGGGCAAGGGATCTGAATATTATATGGTGCATATTCTGTATATATTTTTAGTTATTATATGTATATGATCATATGACAATATATAAACATGCATATGAATATGTTGTAAATTAGGTTCAATGTATATGTAGTTATTTATGTTGTAAATTATTGTGTTACAGGGTAATATATATGTATCATATTGTGTGAACTGCTTATTGTAAATTACTGTGTTACAGGGTAATATATATGTATCATGTTGTAAATTACTGATTCTGGTTGTGTTGTGTGAACTGATTCAAAATAATTTTAGATAAAAATATAAAAGACAACGCTGTATAAAAAAATGCCATAAAAAGCTAAAAAGCGCTTTTCAAATATATACAGGGTTTCAAAAAAAAAAATACACATTTTACAGCGTTTTTTTGAACAAGCGCTGTAAAATGTGCATTGGGTGGACATTTTTCAGCGCTTTTTGTATAAAAGCGCTGTAAAAGGTACACCAAAATATGAATTATGGGTATGCCTTTTACAGCGCTTTTTATAAAAAGTGTTGTAAAAGGTACACCAAATATATGAATTATGGGTATGCCTTTTACAACGCATTTTAGAAAAAGCGCTGTAAAAGGTACACCAAATTTATGAATTATGGGTATGCCTTTTATAGCGCTTTTTTTTTTTGAAAAAGCGCTGTAAAAGGCTTAAAAAAAGCGCTGTGAAAGGCTATTTTTGGCGTTGTGTGTTTCAAATACACATTCGTTTAGTCGAATACAAATTAGTGAAAATATGCCACTAACTTACTTTGTATTCGACTACAGAAGGTTGTAGTCGAATACAAATTTTGGCCACTGACTTGCAGTGTATTCGACCACACATAGTCGTAGTCGAATACAACTTTGAGACTTTTTCTTCTGACTTGCTTTGTATTCATATACAGAATGCTGTATTTGAATGCACTTATGTATTTTGTCAAAAATATTAGTTTTAAGACTTTGTTAATGCTATTTTGACTTTTGAAAATACTTTATATGCATAAGTAAATATGACTTGTTCTCATGTAATTGAAGTATTGGTTTGTATCATATACCTTTACATTTTAACATTTAATGTTTGGATTTGAAGTTTATTAATGAAGATATTTGAACTTCTTTTTGAGCTTGTTGCTTTAACCATAATTGTTGATCTGTCTTCATAAAAAACATGTAGTTTATAGAAACTATTGTTATAGGTAAACTCTATAAGTGGAAAAAACCTATCTCAACTTCCATTTTGTTCTAATACACAAGCTCTCAGCAAGTCTTCTAGGGATTGATTGGTTCATTCAGTCTGACCATTTGTTTGTGGGTGGCAAGCTGAACTCCTTCTAAGTGGGTGGTAGGGATTCCTTTTTCTGCACCACAAGTTCTTCCTCCTTTTCACAACCAATGTCCTCAACAACTGATGTCGGGGTTTCCATTTCTCGGAATGGTTTGAAGTGGAAGTACTCCCACTCTTTCTAGATTTAGGTGGTACTGGTTCACTTACCTTGCCACTCCTTGTTGTCACGACATTGACATTATTTCGCAGATTTATAACTCTATCACTAGGCAAATTTCTAAGCTCTCTTTGTGCTATTTGTTGAGCAAGTTGACCTAGTTGGTTCTCCAGATTCTTTATAGAGGCTGAGTGATTTTTCTAGATGGTTCTTGAATCTTCAATGAAACAACTTGTGCTTGTTACTAACTTCTCAATAGCACTCTCCCAAGCAGCTTTTTGAGGTGGCGCTTTATTTGCTTGAGCTCCTTATTGACCTTGAGATCCACCCTGTTGATCTTTCCATGAAAAATTTGGATGATTTCTCCAAACCAGATTGTATGTACTAGAGTAGAGATTATTCTGCTTCCCATTGTTACCCATAAAGTTCACCTCTTTTGGTTCTTCTGTATCACCATCATCTGGTACTTCATAAGCTCCATCTTTATGTGCTCCCCCACAAAAGTCACCACCAGCATGTTTCAATAATTTGACAGGGGCTACTTAGGGTTGTATAATTAGAGCTGCCATCCCCTTTTATACCTCAACGGCGATAACATATTCTATCTATTTTGAGAGAAACCTTCATTGGCCAACCAGCATCCATAACATTCAATTCCAATATACCACTTGTTGACCACCACCTTCATCATACAACATCATTTGTTCATTTGATGCCATGATCTCGATAGTTTTGTGTGCTTTTGATGTGGTCTTGTAATTCAAAGAACCACTTGGTGTAGCATCCAACATAATTCTAGTGCTAAGCTTCAAACTATTACAAAATATTTGTATTTGAGCAGTGTCGTCATAAGCATGATTGGGGAATCCTGCTAGTAAACTCTTGAACCTCCTGTAAGTGTCGCAAAGAGATTATCCTTCTTTTTAATTGTAACCGAAAATCTCTTGCCTTTTTCTAATGAACATAGTTGGGGGAAGTATTGTTCCAAGAACTTATCTTCAAGTTCATCCCATGTGGTGATGCTACCGGAGGGTAAAGAATTAAGCCGCTCCTTAGCATTATCTATCAATGAAAATGGAAATAGTCTCAACATCTTGCCTTCTTTAAAGCAACCATCCACCTTCATTGTTTCACATAGTTCAAATATGTTTGTGAGGTTTCTATTGGCATCTTCATTATGTTTACTAGAAAAATGAATCTCTTTCAACTCTTGGAATAAACTAGGCCTCACTTCAAACTTGTTAACTCTAACTGGTTGTTGTGGATAGCTAGTTGAGCATAATTTCTATTTTGATTCTCATACTCACTGAGGGTACGTTCAGGTGGTGGTGGATCGACGATTTCCATAAATATGAAGAAATGCCCCAAATCCTCTTCTTCCACCACTAATTGTTTTTCCGTTTGTCTCATTTCTCGAACCTCTTTTCGATTTGCTTTCACAGTTTTTCAATTTCTGGATCAATGAAAAGTTCAATTGAGGACTAACCTCACATACAAGGTTAGACAAATTGTGAGTAATGAACAATTTTAAAATAAAGAAAAATAAATAACTAAGTAAAATGAAAACAATTTTAAAACATAAATTCTTTTGTTTCAAAATTAAAAATAAAATAAAAGCAAAAATTTTATTGCAGAGCAAAAAATTTTCAATTAAGTAAATAAATTATACTCAATAGTGATATGTCAATCCCCGACTACGGCGCCAAAAACTTGATATCGTTTCAGCAAATATACTGAATCGTTGCAAATAATAATTAAAACAGTAGTACCGAGGGTTGAACTCAAGGATTGCATTTTACTATCGAAGTATATTTAATTACTTAAATTGAACAAAAAGTTCTCAAATTGATTGAAGTAATGTTCAAAATTAACAAGAGTAGTAAAATTGATCCTTTATAATGAGAAAAATGTCAGGGATGAGTTTCACTTTGAATCCAACGTAACCTTTAATTCCAACGTAACACCTAATTCCTTAGTGGATTTAAGATTAGAATTAAGCCTTACCGTATAGGAATTCTCTTGTTAAACTATTGCCTTTTGATGACTTTTCATCATATGCATAATATTTATTGATTTTAGTCTTATTTATCTTTAACCATTAGTTAACTTAATGAGTTATTTGATATATTTTGTTGATTTTAGATCTTTGATTTAATGAAATGTTTATGTTCTTATTTGCTTAATTAAGTAGAGATTTTTCATAGTTTTGCGTTGTTACTTTGTTTTAGTGTAGTGCGGAATTTTGGTGAGAAATCAATATGACCTATGTGTAGTATTTCAGCCATATCTGGAGTTTTAGATGTCCAATTCGATTAAAACCAAGTACAAATGAAAGCTACGATCCATAGCTACAATTTTCATGAAGACACCGGAACCAAATTCAGACGCTAAAGAGGCATAAAGAACTTTCATTACAAAACTTTGTTTACAGAGATGACAAAAGATCAATGATCAACTTGTGAAGGCGACTCAATCAAACTATGAAATGCACACAATAAGGATTTGCCAAGATAGTATTTAGTGTGTTTTCAATTCTTTCTCTCTAAGTATTTTTCCAGATCTCAGTGTAATGAAAAACGTGTATGAAATATTGTCTTGGTTGTTCAAAGGTTATTCAAAGGTCATATCAAAGTTATGAGAAAAAGTGATTTGAGCCAGCTTATATATGTTAAGAAAAACAACAACAAAATCGATTCCTCAATCGATTTTATAAAGGTTTAAAAATAGTTTAATCGATTGCCCAATCGATTATCGTGTTTCTTGTTTTTCTTGGTTCTTGAAAATATATGAATGAATCGATTTGCCAATCGATTCCTTTAATGCTTAAATCAGAAACAGAAGTCAGTTCATATCTGAATCGATTGGGTAATCAATTAGAAGTGTTTTGTTCCAACAACGAGATCGAAACAATCGATTACTCATTCGACTCATAATCGATTTGGCAGTTGGCTATAACTCAAACAATTGCTTCAATCGATTTTTCAGTCGATTGGACTGATCACAGTGACTTCAGTATTTTGCTACAATCGATTCGTCAATCGATTTGCCTGGTCACAGTGATTCAGATGTTTCATTCCAATCGATTTACCAATCGATTCAAATAGTTACATTGGCTCAGCTATCTTATTCCAATCGATTTTCCAATCGATTCAAATAGTTACAGAGGCTTAGCCTTTAGTTGAAAATCAATGTGCCAATCGATCAGGAACTTGTGTCTGATATATGATTAATCATTTCAATTTTCACAATCGATTACCTAATCGATTAGTCTATATTTTGAAAGTTAAGAAATTAATTTCAATTGATGTCTCAATCGATTTGATTGATCACAGAGGCTAAGTCTGATAAAAAGCTTTTTCCCAATCGATTAGCCAATCAATTGTTTCAGTAAATGGTTGGCTGTGTGACTCAATAACTCGATTTCTCAGTTGATGTCCCAATCGATTGTCCAATCGATTGGTTGATTATAGAGGCCAATTCTGATGAAAAAGAGTTTTCTGAATCGATTTGCCAATCGATTTGCAAAGTGTTAGCTTGGCTCTGTAAGTTACAAAGTCGATTTCTCAATTGAATTACTAATCGATTGCCCAATGGATTGATTTAGACCCAGAGTTCAGGTTTCACTAAAATCCTTGAAGTAATCGATTTCCCAATCGATTTACTTAGTGAAAACTCTAATTCTGAGTCAAGCAATCGATTGCACAATGGATTCCTCAATTCACTTGCTTATCGATTTGTTTACTTGTTAATTTTAAGATTTCATTTTTAACTTGGCAAATACTTAAGCATGAAATCACATTGACAAGTCTAATAACTAACTACTACAACCACTAATGACTCTAAGCAGAATTGCATCTTTCTCCAGCACATTCTTTACTTTTTGCTTGATTCCTTGTATTTCAAGCTTGTGTTCAAGTGTATAGTGATTGCTTGTTTTTCTTGAAATGTAACTCGGTTCAAACTGTTAGTTTTATCAAATGATGCATGAACATTGTATGTTTGTTAATTATGACAAAATCATGATAAGGAGGACTTATGTCTAACAATCTCCCCCTTTTTGCTTAAGTGACAAACATACAATTTTAACTTGAGTTTTACATTCCAAGGTTTAACATTATAATTACAATTGTTTAAACGCTCCCCCTGAGTTTTAGCATGCATTGTTCATTTGAGTTGCAACAGCACAAAACACATACAAAGCATCAGAGTATCAGGGTACTATAATTACTAACAAATTATCAGAGCTATAAACATTATCACTTCAGTAATATAGTATCAGAGCAGAGCTATAAAAGCTATTAGCAGTAGTATATGCACATGCTTAGTAATGATATTAGAACGTGTAAGTCAAAAAAAATTGGAATCAGAACTAATACATGCAGGTAAAAAGACTGGTATCAGAATAGAAATAACTAGTATCAGCACAAATAACACATAGCCACTAGTATTAGAACAGAAATCAGAACATGCATTTGCACATAGTATGCACATAGTATCAGAACTGAACTAGTATCAGAACAAATAACACGTATTATCAGAATCAGCTTCATAACAGAACAGGAAACACAAGTTTAAATCTGTAACATTTTCTCCCCCTTTTTCATTGAATGCAAAAAGGTATAATAGGAGAGAATAGTGAAAAATATTAGTCATTTAAAACAGAATAGTACAAAGCAATATCCGAACATTACAAAACAACAAAGAAACTAAAATCTTTAACACCTAAACAAGGACTGTTCCTCATTATTAGCTACGGGAGAGGTAGAGACCGTTGTATTAGCCTCAGCAGGTGTCTCCTCAACATGAGGTTCAACACTATCTAAGTTGATTGGATTTAGGTCTTCTGTTGCTTGTTGGCCTATATCAGCAACATCTTCAAACGATAGTTTAAGGCCTAAATGTTCCTGTATCGCATCGACATCCTAAACAATTGTGTTCAGAGTTTCCTGGAGTGTCTTCAAAGCGGCTTCCATTCTTGCATTGGAAGCTTCCATTTTACCGTTGTGAGCCGCCTGAGTTTCCATAAACTCCAGCAGCTTGGCTAAAAACTCAGCTTGTTCAACATTCGGCTGAGGTCTTGTCCAAGTGTCGTTCACCCTTTGCAATTGCATTTGATTTACAATTGATTCTCCAAATGTGAGGGTGGTTTTGGAAGATTCTTCATTGACTATCGAAACTTTAAAATGTCTTAGAATCTTTGTGACTAGTTGTGGATAGGGGAGCACTAGTTTGCCTTGTCCTGCTTCCAGCATATACTTCAGCACAATCCATGCCCAGCTCATCTTGAGCTCTTTGCACATACCCCACAACAGTAGAATGTCCAGCTTCTGGACTACAGTATGATTACCGGATCGTGGTACGAGCATCCGGGTTAGGGCGTACATAAGCATCAGTGGTTGGACCTTCATTTGACCTATTGGCAGTGAAATCGTTTCCACGAAGCCTTCGATCATTAAGTCCTGTACAGCCGTGTGCCTATCCACTGAAGCTTCCCATGCTTCATCAGTGGAATCTGCTTCATCACTGCCATCTATTGTTTTGCCATGAAAGGTCAGTCCTGACAGTTTTGAGAATTCTTCAAACACCATGGAAATTCTCTTGCCTTTAACTTCAACCTTGAAGCCATTGTCAGTTAGAGTGAATGTTGAATAGAAGGCTCTTATCAGGTATGGATAAGTGTCAAGGGAGCAGGAAAAAAGAGCTTCCAAGCCATGAAATCTCAAATGGTTTTGAAATGTAAATCCATTTGAGTCGAAATAAGCAAAATCCATAGTTCGTGCATCATGGATTTTGCGTTTGATAAAAGCAGGTGGCAAATCAGATTCTTCAGCTTGTTTTCCTTTAGTAGGTTGAGCTTTCTTTGGTTGAGGGGAAGGGATATGTTGCTTCCTTTTCGGAGTTGTATCCTTCATAGCATCAGCCATTAACTTTTCAATGGGAGGAGCCTTCCTCTTTTATGATTTCTCCTGTTCAATGGAAATGTTTTTTCCCTTATCTTTGGCTAAGATTTTGTGTGTAGGAATAGAAACTCTTTTTGACATTTGGGGTGGTGAAGGAGTTCTTCCACTGGATGAAGAAGAAGGGGATGGTGATGGTGTGCATGCGGAGGTTTGCTTAACACGTGCCATAACAAGATTAAAGAATTTTTGACATAGACAATGTATCAGAGCGAGTTTGGAAGGATGAAAGTTGTGAGAAGGATGTTTGGTTTGCAGAGAAAGGCAAAAAACTATGAGAGATTTGAGAAAATCTAGCAAAATCTGATAGGAAATCGATTTAGGGTTTTAGTAGGGTTTACGTACTCCTGTTGCAAATCGATTTGTCAATCGATGTTCTTAAGTTCTTTGCGCATGCTACATCGATTGTTGAATTGATTGAGTTACCATTATTGGGGAAGTGAAATCGATTTATTCATAATTGTCTCTAACGAATAGTAAAACTTTTGCAACGATCATATTTGAAATCGATTCCCAAATCGATTGTCTTTAATTACTAAATCGATGTCCCAATCGATTTTTATATCAGTTCAGAAAACTACTTATCTCAGCATCCATTTCCAAATCGATTCATTTAAGTGCAGAATTTGACATTTTGACACAATCGATTTCCAAATCGACGCTCGGGTTTGAGTTTTGAAAAGTTTCTCACTTCTGAGGTCTGGGAAAAACTAAATCGATTATTCAATCGATTCTTTAAACTGTTATCCAAAACATCAATCAATTCATCATTCGTTTGTCTTGATGACTACTTCAGCAATTACAGATGTCTGGGTGTACAAATCGATTATGCAATCGATGTTCGTATTTCTAAATTTGACAGTTCAGACACTGTGTGTCATAAATCGATTGTGCAATCGATTTCATAAAGCTAATTTGTTGTCTAGTCACAGGATAATCGATGTTGCAATCGATTTGTTTCTCACATGAATCAGATTTCATCATGATCTATGATTCCTAGTCTCATTCTAATAAGGGAAAAGCTATCCTTGGGTAAAGCTTTGGTGAAAATGTCAGCTAATTGATCAATTGTGTTGACTTATTCAAGCTTTATGTTTCCATTTTGATATTGGTCCGTTATAAGGTGATGCCTTATCTCTATATGTTTGGTTCTAGAATGCATTACAGGATTTTTTGTGATGCTTATTGCACTAGTATTATCACACATGATAGGTACAATTCCTAGATTAACACCAAAATCACAGAGAATTTGAGCGCAACAGCTTCCAGCTGCAATATACTCAGCTACAGCTGTTGATAATGCAATGCTAGTTTGTTTCTTGCAATATACTCAGCTCAACCAGATGTACTTTTTCTATCTAGTTTGCATCCAGCAAAGTCAGAATCTGAGTAACCAACTAGAGTGCAAGTAGATCCCTTTGGATACCACAAGCCTATAATTTTGGTTCCTATAAGATATCTAAAGATCCTCTTGACTGCACTTAGATGTGACTCATTTGGATTTGCTTGGTATCTAGCACACATACATACACTAAACATTATATCAGGCCTACTAGTTGTAAGGTATAGTAGAGATCCTATCATTCACCTAAACATTGTTGGATCTACTGGTTTTCCCATCTCATCTCTATCTAAATGGCAGGTTTGGCTCATAGGTGTATCAATGGATTTAAACTTATCAAAACCAAATTTCTTTAATAAATCATTGCAGTATTTGGTTTGGCTTAGGAAAATGCCATTCTTGCTTTGGTTGATTTGAAATCCCAAGAAGAAAGATAGCTCTCCCATCATTGACATTTCAATTCTAGCTTGCATCATGTTTTCAAAATCTTTGCATAGCTTATTATTTATGGATCCAAATATTATGTCATCAACATATACTTGGACCTGCAAGATGTCTTTTCCATCATTTTTAATAAAAAGTGTCTTATCAATATTTTCTCTTAAAAAGTTTTGTTGAATGAGGAAATTGCTGAGTTTCTCATACCAAGCTCTTGGAGCTTGTTTCAACCCATAGAGGGCTTTTTTTAGCTTATAGACATGATTTGGGAAATCAGGATTTTCAAATCCAGGTGTTTGGTTAACAAAAACTTACTCTTAGATATCACCATTGAGAAAGGCATTTTTCACATCCATTTGATAAAATTTAAAGTCCATTATACAAGCAAAAGCCAACAGGATTCTAATGGCTTCTAGTCTAGCTACAGGGGCATAGGTTTCATCATAATCTATTCCCTCTTCTTGATTATAACCTTTGGCAACTAGTCTAGCTTTTTTCCTAGTTATGACTCCATTTTCATCCATCTTGTTCCTAAACACCCATCTGGTTCCTATGATGTGTTTATCTTCTGGTTTGGGAACTAAGATCCACACCTTGTTTCTCTCAAATTGGTTAAGCTCCTCTTGCATGGCAGTAATCCACTCTTTATCTAATAGAGCTTCCATTATGTTTTTGGGTTCTATTAGAGATACAAAGGCTGTAAAGTTGCAGAAATGTCTAAGTGTTTTTTTGGTTGTCACTCCTTTAGAGATGTCTCCTATTATGTTATCTATGGGATGATTTTTATTAAACTTCCATTCCTTAGGTAAATCATCCATTCTTATTGGTTCTACACAATCAATATTTGTTGGAGGAGCTGTTTCATTAGATTCTAATGGTTCAGATTATACAACTTCATCCAAAGAAGCATCAACTATAGGAGGAGTGTTGTTCAAGTTTTCTGCAAATAGTTCATCAAACTTTACATGAACTGACTCCTCTATGGTTTTTGTTCTTTTGTTGTAGATTCTATAGGCCTTACTAGTTTGTGAGTAACCTAGAAAAATACCTTCATCTGCCTTAGGGTCAAACTTTCCTAGATGTTCTTTGCCATTGTTTAATACAAAGCATTTGCATCCAAAGATTCTAAAGTAAGAGATGTTTGGTTTTCTACCCTTCTATAACTCATAGGGAGTTTTTCTAAGTAGGGGCCTAATTAGAACTCTATTAACTACATGTGTGGCAGTGTTAATGGCATCAGCCCAGAAATACTTAGAAAGGTTTGAGTCTTTAATCATAGTTATAGCTAATTCTTCTAAACACCTATTCTTCCTTTCTACAACTCCATTTTGTTGAGGAGTTCTAGGGGCTGAGTATATATGTTGAATTCCATTTTGTTCACAATAGGTATTAAAGGAGTCATTTTGGAATTCACCTCCATGATCACTTTTGATGGATATAATTTTCTGGTTTTTCTCATTTTGAATTAAAGTAGCAAATTTTTTGATGATAGAGAATGCCTCACTCTTGTGAGCCAGAAAAAATGTCCAAGTATACCTAGAGTAATCATCAACCAACACATAACCATACAAGTTTCGTCCAAAGCTTTTCACTTGTGATGGACCAAATAGGTCCATATGTATTAATTGCAGAACACTATTGGTTTTGACCATATCCATTGGGGGAAAGGATGACTTAACTAGCTTACTTTTCTCACAAGAATCACACAACCTATCCTTAGTGAATTTTCTATTTGGGAGTCCTATAACTAATTGTTTACTAACTAGTTTGTTAAGGTGATCTATATGTTTATGAGCTACTCTTTTATGCCATAACCAGTTTTCATCATAATTGGATAGTAAACAACAGATAGAACTAACAGGCAAAGCATTAAAATCAAGCATATATATGTTATTAACCCTGTCACCTACTAACCTTATATCTTTGTTTTCCTTATGCTCAATTATACAAGATTGAGATGTAAAGCATACCTGGAATCCCTTATCACATAATTGACTTTTACTAATCAAATTGTGTTTTAGATCTCTTACATAAAGCACGTCATTAATCATCGTAGTCGATTCGTTTCCAATATCTCCAATACCGAGTATCTTACCTTTGTTATTATCACCGTATTTAACATATCCTCTATCTTTTAAGGTTAGAGACAAGAACTTTGACTTGTCTCCAGTCATATGCTTGGAAAATCCGTTGTCTAGGTACCATGAATGAGTCCTGGATGTCAAGCATATCTGCAAAATGGAATTTAAGTTTTGGTTTTAGGTACCCAATTTAGATTGGGTCCTGGGGGGTTAGTTTCAAATACTTGTGTCTTTACTTTCCAAATATGTTTCCATCCTTTGTTGGCAAGTTTTTTTAGTTTACAATTAAAATCAAAATGTCCCTTTCTACAGCAAAAGTGATATGACACAACAGAGGATGCTTTCTGATTTGGTTTAGTAAAGATATCATGCATATGCTTAGACCTAACAAACTTCTGATTTGTTTTAACATTCCTGTTTTGCATATATCCAATTCCACATTTATTGTGATTCTGTTTAACATACATATTTGGTTTATATCCAAGTCCAGATTTTTCATTTAAATTTCTTTGATTTCCAAGAAGCATATCTAACTTGTTTTTACCACTGTTAAAGTTTTCTATATCACAATGCAGTGCATGAGTTTCTTTTTTCAGATTTTCATTTATATCTTTAAGAGACTCATGTTCCAGTTTGATTTTTTTTCATAAAGCATGCATTTTTCCTCTAACAATTTCTTAGTACTAATTAACTGTTTGGATTGTTTTCAATTAGTTTATCTTTTTGAGTGTGCTAATGCTAATCCTAAGTTATTTTGCTCTTTTTTGCAATCATTTTTTCTACTTTTCAATTTATGCACCAACAATCCCTCTTAATTTGCTTAATATTATGTTTGAATATTAGTAGCAATGAACTTTGATGGTTAGTTATGTATATGTGTTTAATTTTGTGTGGTAATCTATTTTAAATCACTATATGTGTATGGAATAAAGCGCTTGAATTATTTCCCTCAACTTCGACGTAGCGGCCATACCGCTTCCCGCTACACTGCTTTAGTATTTTGGGGGTTTTATTAATAATAATGGTTTAATAGCATTACATAATGATGTACTATATACATTCCCAAATCCCATTGAGACTAAATGTAATGTTGGGTTTTGATTTTAAAGCATATACCTGAAAAGTGAAAAAAAATTGATGATGACTTAAATTAGCTTTTGTTTACATCTCAAAAGTTTTTTGTTTTAAGTTCATACCATTGCTTGTATAACCAAAAGTCAAAACCTATAAAAAAAATTATTTTTTAGAGTATCCAGAGATTAAACCTTCTATTTATCTCAGTTTTATATTTTTCGCAGGTGTGAACTTGAGATTTGACATTAAGTATTGTAAAGTATATTGTTCACTTAATCCTCAAGATTCATGAATTTATGAAGTTTCTGCATATATACTTGCACTTTTTGTCTAAATTTCTTCACTCATGTTTCCTTTGTTTTCAATGAACTTGTTTCAAAAGTAATATGTTTTCAATTCCTGAATTCTACGTAACACTGCAAATTTAGATTGAAAATGTTTTTTGATATCTGACACATGGTTATTCAATGACTTATATTTTCTTAAATTATTACTATCAATATCAATGTCGTATTTAGTATCCATGTCAATGCTTCATAACTTATTATTTAAGTATGGTAGAGGGAATATCGAGAAGTAGGTGAAAGGTTATGTTTGAAAATATCAAATTGTGATTTGTGAACTTAAAAGTTGTTAGGTGGTGAGTAAATTGAAGTGTAGCATCAATGAGTGTCTACATGATTGAAGGCTACACCATTAATTCTTTGTTGGTGAATGTTGGTGTTCTTGCTTAAAATAATATATTGTTGGAATTTTTTGGCGATATACTGACACTTCTAATACCATCACAAAATGTTGCTGGAATTTTTTGGCTTATTATGTATTGACATTCCAATAGGTTCTTCACATATCCATCTAATTTTGTTTAATGTCCACAACAAAATGGAAAATAGGTTGTGTATCTAATGTATCCATTATGTATGTGATTATCCTAAAAATATATATGTATTGATGTATTTAATTTTAGTTTTTAAAAGACACTTAATAGTATTAATTAAGAGTATATTTGGATAAAATACAGGTATCAATGATAAACAAATGAATTATTCTTTATTTATTTTTTATCGTAAACTAACTTTTTTTTATGACTATGCTAGTCAAAATTTGTTGTTGATGATGGAGACAAAAAAAAAATTCCTTTCGAGCCTTGGAGAGAAATGGCAAGATGCATAATGTAAGTTGTTCAAGAAATTTTATAAATGAGATCTTTCTTTGGAGGAAAACCTACAAAATTATCCATGTTCTATTAATCAAGACCATTGGACTATTTTTGTCTAGGCGTAAGACAAATACAATGGTAACCATTCTTTTATTGTGTTGTCATTTGTTTTCCACATTAGGCTCTAAGACGCTTGCAAGGAAGAAAGGTGAGTTGGTAGGATTCACTCAATTTACTATTAATTGCATAATTAATTGAAAAGGTACTTATCACATTTTTTACTTGTAGGAACTGAGAGATGGTCGAAAATACAGTAGGGTTGAAATGTATTCAATTTGTCATAAAAAGTCTGATGGATCATTTGTCAATGACGATGCCAAGGAAATATATATAACTGTAAATAATAAAAGTGTTATGTGATTGTAACTATTTCATATTGACCACAATATAAATCAAAGATGCAACTGTTAGTTTTGGTAATAGTGAGTTGCTAAGTTAGACATTTCTGCTACAGAGAGGAATTTAATTTGCTTCATCTGTCTGTGCAGGCAGGCACAATTGCAAGCTGATTAATGTTCGCAAGTTAAATAGAGTTATAAGTTAAGAAGATCATCAATGGTTTATTCTAGTTCATCCAATGTGGCCTATGTCCAGTCTCCACAATTTGTAAGACTTTTCACTAATGTGATAAATACCACAATGTTATGCCTTGAACTATGTTTGTTGATCACTCCTTGATCAATTACATAATTCACCTTTCAATCTTGAAAGGAATTTCTACAGACACCTATTTTTCCAGAAAGATTTTAACAAATACCTTTCAAACTAGAAAAGATTTTTACAACATACTCAATATAACGTAAGTGGTAGATTTGTGTTACAAAATGATATGGATGATAAACGTTTTGGGGATAAAAAAGCTTCTCAACTCTTGTTTGAGATTGATTAACAAAAATAACTCAATAGGATAATTCATATGATCTAACATTCTATAGGCAATCATAAAGTTATAAGTACCTAATACATAGTCTACAAAATATTCTTTCATGTGCCAATACATAAAATAAATTACAACTTAATAGAACACAACTACAAATCATTATTTTCTAAGCTCGAGTCCAAGTCTCCAGTCCTCGTATCTACTATATATAAACATAAAAATAGTGGTGAGATATTAATCTCAATGAGTTCCATAAAAAAAAAAAAAGGAGGGTAGCTCAAATGAATTTCCTTAAATGCAAATTCAAGCATGATATGATTATGCAATTTTGTTTAAGAAAAATAGTCCTTATTTTTCCTTCCATTACCTTAGAGTATGGAAAAGGCCTATTAAATTATTGCAATGTGAGTCACCAAGATAATTGAGATCCTATTTGTAAGGTAGGTCTTGGCTGTAAACTCAATCAGCGTCCTAATTGTTCTTCCTTTACCTATGTTTCATTTATGAAATAATCCTTAATGTCCCACTGTAACATTTCAAAGCAATGCATGCCATGACATTATGTATATTAATCATACCTCATAATCACATCAATTACAATTAATTGATTAGCTTTAACATAAGTAATTCATAAACAATAATTAAAATAAATTCCGATGGCAAGTATCATCGAAAACTTCCAACCAGAGGGAAATTTGAGCGAGAGGAAAATCCCAATATGAGGGAACTCGAATCAAAGGAAGTTCCAATTTAAGGAAGTCTTGATCGGAGGAAGTTAGGTTATAGGAAGTGAAGTCAAAAGAAGGATTTGAAAAAAATGAAGTCAAGCTAGAGAAAAGACTTGATTAGAGAAATTTCAATCAAAATCAAAGTAGATTGTCCATAGGGAAATTATATAAGGATTCTATGTAGAACATCTAGTGGGAATGTTTAGAAGAGGTCTATGTAGAACGTCCAGGGGGAAGATTTAAAGGGAGTTTATGTGTTACGTCTAGATATAATGTTATGCATTGAATTATGTTTGTTGATCACTCCTTGATCAATTACATAATTCACCTTTCAATCTTGAAATGAATTTCTACAATCACCAATTTATCCTCAAAGATTTTTACAAGTACCTTTCAAACTAGAAAATATTTTTACAACATACTCAATCTAACTTAAAAGATAGATTTGAGTTACAAAATGATGTGTATGATAAAAGTTTTTGGGATCTAAAACTTATCAACTCTTATTTGAGATTGATTAACAACAATAACTCAATAGGATGATCCACAAATATAGTGAGAGAATTGGAGTTTTGCAGGAAATAAGAGCTTTGGAAATTGAGCTTAAATGATTACTGTAGATTGATTGTTTTGTAAACTATTGTGTTTGTCTTTTTATTCGTCTCACTTCTATAAATGAAGAGTGCAATAACCATGACCATATATCTAGAAAATAGTAATAATTCACATGTTCTAACATTCCAGAGGCAATCATAAACTTATAAGTACCTAATACATAGTCTACAAAACATCCTTTCATGTACCAATACATACAATAAATTACCACTTAATTGAACACAACTACAAATCATTATCCTCTAAGCTCGAGTCCAAGACTCAAGTCCTCATATCTACGATATATAAACATAAAAATAAGGGGTGAGATGTTAATCTCAATGAGTTCTATAAAATAAAATAAAATAAAATAAAATAAAGGGAGGGTGGTTCAAATGAATTTCCTTAAATGCAAATTTAAGCATGATATGATTATGCAATTTGTTTAAGAAAAATAGTCCTTAGTTTTCCTTCCATTACCTTAGAGTACGCAAAAGGCCTCTTCAATTATCTCAATGTGGGTCACCAAGATAATTGAAATCCTATTTGTAAGGCAGGTCTTGGTTGTGAACTCAATCAGTGTCCCAATTGGTCTTCCCTTACATATGTTTCATTTATGAAATAATCCATAATGTCCCACTGTAACATTTCAAAGCAATGCATGCTATGACATTATGTATATTAACCATACCTCATTATCACAATTAATTGATTAGCTTTAACATAAGTAATTCACAAACAATATTTAAAATAAAGTCCCATCTCGAATATCATAGGAAACTTCTAACCAGAGGGAAATTTCAGTGAGAGGGAAATCCCAAGCAAAGGAGTTATGTAGAGCATCTAGTGGGAAGGTTTAGAAGGAGTCTATGTAGAATGTCTAGAAGGAAGATTAAGAAGAAGTCTATGTAGAACATCTAGAGTGAAAATTCAAACAGAGCTTTTAATACATTTAACGCACAAGTTAGTTCACTAACATTCTACCCTCACTATTTCAATCCCTTAACACATTATAAACATTAGCACACAAATGTAGAATGAATGAATTTGGAAGAATCGAATGCATGTTTTCAACAATTCCTACATGCCAAACCTCACAGTTTTCCTTACTCTCACTTTCAAAGTTCCCATTATTTTAAATTATCAGAAAATAAATCTTCAACAAAAAAGATGTTGAAGTCAACACAAGAACCCACATGCAATATGAAAATAAGTTATACTAGGAAAATAACTCACTTTCTTGATATGGAGGAACTTTCTTTAGAGTTGAGTTGGGTTGTTGGAGTTATCTAGCTTCCTAGCTCTCAATACTTTTGCTACTGGTGCAATGGATCAAATACGAAATTCCACAATCTAGTATTTATCTTGTTTCAATGTTGACTTAGATTGTAGATGACTCTAAAGAAGAAAGATAATGCATGCATGAGATCATAATGGAGGAAGAGAATAGTAATAAAGTGAAAGGAATGTGTTAGGATGAAAGAGATATTGGGGTTGGTGGTGAAAGAAAGGAAAGTCTAGAAGTAGTTGGTATACTCATGAGTGAGAAAAGAAGGAGAAATGTTGACACTTGTACTTGTTGAAACTACCAATTTCCCACCACAACATTAAATATAAATTAAATAATACTATAAAATAACGTATGATGTTTAAGAAAAAAATTAATAATCTAATTAATATCTTAATCTTGTAAATATTTTTAAGGAAGTGAGAGGGTTTGTTACATCCTCCCCTCTTTAGGAAAATTTTGTTCTCAATGTTTGAGAGCTTAACTATTGAAAGAGATAGGGGTAATTATTCATTATGTCAACTTTAATTTTCCATGTTGCTTCCTCTAGTGATGATCCTCTGCAAATAACTTTAATCATTATTGGTCTTATTTTTTAATGTCTTTATACTTCTGTCAACAATCTGAACTGGTACAA
Organism: Cicer bijugum; assembly: GCA_037974875.1. Taxonomy (NCBI): domain Eukaryota; kingdom Viridiplantae; phylum Streptophyta; class Magnoliopsida; order Fabales; family Fabaceae; genus Cicer; species Cicer bijugum. The sequence goes on along the minus strand of JBBPBT010000722.1, from coordinate 834,195 downwards.
GATTGTAAGTGTGATTTAGTTTCAATTGAAGACACTCGTGATTCAAAATTTGATAAGATTCGAGAACATGCTTTTAAGTTTGGAGACGTAAAACACATCATGTAAGTCTCACAATTAGCCGGTAAGGTTAACTAGATGGCTAAGTGGCCTATTTGTTGTGAAAAATGTCCAACAAAACGGGGATTGAACTTCTTAACCTTTTAACATCCTTCCAACAGCAACAATCCGCATATGATTACTTTGTAGCACATGCTGATTGAAGTTACTGGTCAAATTTTGATGATCTAGCATATGATGACTTTGTAGCATATGCAGATTGAACTTTTCTTATCTATTATATATATTTAAAACAGACTCCCATGCCACCTCATAGTATTTCTTCCACATGTGCAAACATATGTCACCTCATAGTATTTCTTCCACATGTGCAAACATATGTCACCTCAGCAAAAAAAACATATGTGTACGCCTTAGAGAGCTCTCTTGTGTATTTATGTTTCACTTCATTTTTTTTCTACTTAGTTTCTAAATAATTTGTCCCTCTTTTAATCCCTCTAATCCCTAACTTTTTAATGACTTCCTCCAACAATTTCTTCTTTCCTCTTGTGCTCCATCCTTGCAAAATCTTCTTCTTCAAAATCGCCGACTCTACTCCAAAGATACATTGAAATAGGTATAAGTTGGTTCATTGCAACAAAAAATTTCCTTCTCTTTGTCCATTTCTGATTTTGCTCTGCCATAAATTCAATTATATTTTATGCAATCTTTGAAATCAATATGTTTCATAGTGACTTAATGTTATGTATAGTTTCTTACATCAAATTCTATCATTGCGACTATCCAGGAAATCCAAGTTGGGATGAGACCGGCCGGCAAACTTCACAACCCATCGTACCCAAGTTTCAATGCTATGACAAGGTATATTTATACATTAATATTTTTCCCTCACCCTTCTAAACTCTTTTCCTTCTTTAGTTGTTTTTAAGTGTCACTTTGCTTTGTATGTCTCATATTCTTAGTTTTACTTCAATGTAGTATCTGTTGAATACCTTACAAATTGCAGTTGAAAAAGTTTGATTCAAATAATTTTAAGCATGTTTAGAATTGAATTGAATAAATTAAATCATTTTAAATTTCAGAACACAAATATGCATCTATTGTAGAAGTCTGCATCTATTGTGGTAATTGTAATTTTTTTTTTAATTTTAAATTGGATATACTAGAATTTTAATTTTCAAACATTCAAATTATTATTAATATTGGTTACAAAATATTTTGGTTACAAAATATTAATTGTCTTATAAGTATACAAATAATTGCAAATGAATTACTTTAATTTCATCTATAATATATAAATATTTATATATTGGTAAATATATAATATATAAATAGTTATAAATCATGGACAAAGTCGTGACTCTTTGAATTTTGGTTAGTTTTATTTTATTTTCAAACATTCAAATTATTATTAATATTGGTTACAAAATATTAATTGTCTTATAAGTATACAAATAATTACAAATGAATTACTTTAATTTCATCTATTATATATATTTCAATATTTATATTTAATATATCCAATTTAAAGTTAAAATATTTGTATTTTATTTTCTACTTTGAATATTGATAAATATATATAATATATAAATATTTAGAAATAATAGACAAAGTCGTTTCTCTTTAAATTTTGGTCAATTTTATTTTACTGAAATTAATTACATTTAATTTGTTATT
>JBBPBT010000722.1:794964-825196 GCA_037974875.1 Cicer bijugum | reverse complement strand
ATGGATTCATTTTATTTATTTGTTTTTTTTTTGAAAGGTTGTTGCGGACTTATTATAATTTTATTAGTTTTTTTTTCCATATAAAGGTCTAGTTTAACTTATTTAAAAAAATATAAATTATACTATTTAATTATTTTAATGTGAATAAGACTATTAACTTCTATATGTCTTAAGTAAAGTTTACTTTATTCAACTTGTGATCATCGGTTGATAATAAAGGATCTTTTGCAATAGCCACATGTCAAATTATAAAATCAGAAAAGAAAAACTAAATATAAAATTATATGCATAAATTTTAGAAGTTGAAATTTTAGTGGTCAGAGGAATGACCACAAAAAGAAAACCATTCGTTGTTTTTTTCAGTTAACTTAAACTTTAGGAATAGTTGGTTTGTAACTTGGTACGAGACTAAATTTTCGGTTAATTAAGATTCCTCGTAGGTTAGGTTTATGGCTGCTCCATTTAATGATTTGGTCAATTATCCCTCTTGAATTTTGTTAGGTTATATCCGTTTTTTATCCTAATAGTCGTAGTAGTCTTTACAATATGCTAATAGATATTGCAAAAACATCTTGTGATAAGTTTTCATCCGAGGTCATCCATCCCACAGAGATTGAAACGTGAACAAGCATGTGTTAAATTTTGCATGATAATGCATTCAATATTTGTAACATTTCAAGTTTTATGATAAATATTTTATTAATAAAATAAAATTTTAAATTATTGATTTTGTGTTAAAACTATTTTAAAATACATGTCGGTAAATTTTATAATTAGTTTTCGTTATATGAGTGCTTCATATGATAGGCTAGTTTTATACATATTAGACTAAATGATAATATAAATAATAAGTATTATATTTTATTATTATATATATTTTTCAAAAATAATAGTATTTTAGCGTAATATTCTAAATAATAAGATTTTAGGTAATTTTACATCTATATGTGTCTTCATAATTAATATACACATATTTATATTTTAATTATTTTTAAATATATTTTATTTTAATTTTAATTATTTATTTTATAAATAATTATCTTGAAATATTAGTATTAATTTAATGATATTGATTTTTTTATAATATCTATTCCCTTATCTATTTACTTTTAGTCTGTTTGATTATCAAATTAAATAGATAAGTTAAATTGTTGATTTTAACTAACCAAGAACATTCTTCATTGCTTAGTCAAGAACCAAGAACGTTGTTCGTTTTCTGTTTTCATGAACAAGATAAATCTTGAGTTATTTCTTTAAGTTTTAACAGGAAATTTTAAAAAGGCGGATTTACAATTTAAACCCCCTTTCTTGTAAATTGACATTTCTACTTCAAGAAACACTCAAAAAAATTTTCATTTCCCAAGATTCTGAACTTTGGAATTTGATTGAAGATGGATACACTGATCCTACAAATGTCGATCATAATAAAAAATCCATAAATGATATGAATGTTGTGTAAAACAAAAAATAGTATCGAATGCATCATAATGTTAGAACCTTCAGGATAAATTCAACCACATTCAAAAAGTTTGATAAGTGCACCAAGAAGTAAATGTTAATGTAACACCCCGTTTTTCAAAGCGAGGGTGTATTTTTTTTTCAAAAGAAATTAAAATACAACAGAGAAATAAATAAGGTAAAACCTTTGGATAAACAATTTAGCCATTATAATTTACAAACAACGGAAAGGTTTTCCAAAATATAACTCCAAAGCATGTCATGATGTCAACATTAGTACATGTACATCCTTACAACTTAACATGAAGGTAGCCCAAAAGAAAGACATATGTGTCCTGAGTGACAACCTAGTCTGATCATTCTATACATAACAAAATTAAACTATACGCCTCGAGTAATCTCCACGGGCCCCGTGAGATCCTCCTAGCGTAGCTCCAATCAAGCATTCACATCCACATTCCCATCCGTAGGGTACGAACCGGTGGGATCATCCTGACTCTCATCTAAGGGCAAAGCCCAGATTTCCACAATAGTTGTAAAGGGTCACCAACCAAAAATTAACAGTCAACACATAACATTTAAGCTTTTAAATGCACAAATAGCCTTTTCAACTTATCATGCATCTTAGAAGGATTTTCCATATGCTAAAAGTTCATGTAATGCTTGCCAAATGTAAATAAAATCAAAAGAAAGTTCTCAATCCATCAAGTAATACATAACTGACCAATACATTGATAATCAATTGAGAAATCCATCATCTAACACAAAATAAGATTTCCTACTGTGCCAATCGATTGGGCAAATCGATTTCCTGGAAGTTTTTAGTAAAAATTGAACCCCAGACTTGCATCAATCGATTGGAGCAATCGATTTCAAGAAGGACTGAGCTCCTGTATTGTCCAATCGATTGGGTAAATCGATTTCGTGAAAGACAGAGCCCCTGTATTGAATCCAATCGATTGGGCAAATCGATTTTGGGAAAGACAAGGCCCCTGTATTGAATCCAATTGAATCCAATCGATTTACCAAATCGATTCCTTAAATCATTTTGAAAAACATATTACAAAATCGATTGGGTAAATCGATTTCGTGAAGGACAGGGCCCCTGTAACTCATCAAATCGATTGGGTAAATCGATTTCCCTGTGTATTCTTTCAAAGATACATAAGCTAACTCAATCACATTCAAATACCACTCCAAACCTTAACGCTTAGCAATACCCTTACAATCACCACGACATTATGAGTTACGAAAACATTTTACAATCTAACATACTATCACACAATTCCAAAACATAACTCTTAGTACAATTAACAAAATCACAATTCGAATCAAAACACACTTACACATAATTTCAAATCATAACACTTAGCAAAATCAACACAATCATAATTTGAATCAACCACGACTCGTGTGCCAAGCACCCTAATGCAATGCGTATATGCCAAAATGCATGGACTCGGAATTCCAAGCCAAAACCCTTCTCGAAGGGCCGTAAATCATAATTGTACTGCCTATCGCAGGCCAAAGTACCAATTATCGAGGTGCCACCTATCACGGGTCTGCAAGATTTACTAAAAAGCGTAAACCATAAACGTACTGCCTATCACGGGCCCGTATCGTTTACCAAGGTGCCACCTATCACGGGTCTGCACGGCTTACTAAAAAGAACGTAAATTGTAAATGTACCGCCTATCATAGGCCAAAGTACTCTTTACCAAGGTGCCACCTATCACGGATCTACACAATTTACAAAAAACCGTAAATCGTAAAAGTACCGCCTATTACGGGCCAAAGTACTATTTACCAAGGTTCCAACTATCATGGGTCTGCACAATTTACAAAAACGTAAATCATAAATGTACTGCCTATCACAGGCCAAAGTACTATTTATCAAGGTGCCACCTATCACGGGTCTGCACGATTTACAAAAAGCAAGAAAATGCATGAGCGTATACTGACTCCATTCACAACAATCGTTAAGCAAATGCAGTTATTAAAAGATTCCCCATTTTTAACACTCATTTGACTTAAACGATTTTCACGCCAAACATTAAGCAAACAGACATATTAAGAGATTCCCCATTCTTAATATACTTTTGACTTAAACGATTTCCACAACAAAACATTCAGTAAACGAAACATTAAGAGATTCCCCATTCTTAATACTCATTTAACTGAAACGATTTTTCAAAAAAAAACATTAAGTAAACAAGACATTAAGAGATTCCCCATTCTTAACCGAGACATTAAAAGATTCCCCATTCTTAACCGAGACATTAAGAGATTCCCCATTCTTAATGCCCAGTTAACTTAAACGATTTTCACAAGCACACATTAAGTAAACGAGACATTAAGAGATTCCCCATTCTTAAGTAACCGAGACATTAAAAGATTCCCCATTCTTAACGCCCAGTTAACTTAAACGATTTTCACAAGCACACATTAAGTAAACGAGACATTAAGAGATTCCCCATTCTTAATACTCATTTAACTTAATGGTTTTCAAAACAACATTAAGTAACCAAGACATTAAGAGATTCCCCATTCTTAACGCCCAGTTAACTTAAACGATTTTCAAAACAAACTTCAAGTAAATAAGACATTAAGAGATTCCTCATTCTTAATTCTCATTTAACTTAAACGACTTTCCAAAACACACATTAAGTAAATGAGAAGTTAAGAGATTCCTCATTCTTAATACTCGTTTAACTCTAATGGTTTTCAAATTCCACACCAAGCAAACTCAAACATAATATCCAAATCAATCAACGATTCACACCAAATTACATCAATCAACAAACATCAAGTATGAACACGCCAAGTACGATGAACACAAATCAATGCAATCATAACACTCAAATACATCAAATTTCATTTACTCAAATTATACATAAATGAGTTAAATTCATTTTCCCCAAATCAATCCTTTAACGCTAACAAAATTATTTTCATCACGACCACAGATAAGTCCCTAAATGCAAACTAAAAATTTGGAAGGATCCCTTACCTTAATGTTAGCTTTAACGTCGATTTACGGCACCATGATCAATTCCGGTAAAAACTTTGCTCGCGACGCCGCTTCCAAAGTTAGCTCACTAGCACCGTAGTATAGTGGTGAGCAACTTTCCCTTCTATCCCTTCGTGAAACGAAGCTTGGATCCAGAAGAAACGGCGAGGTTTGTGTTTGACAGTTTTGAAATCCCTAAACCGTTTTTCTTCGTTTTCGGATCAAAGAGGAAGAGTGAAGTTGAGAAATCCTTGTCCTATCATCCACTATCAATTTCGAACTCAAAGGAAAGAAAAGAGAGCAAAAACGAGCAACAATGGAGGAAGGGAGAAAATGATGATGCGTGAGGCAGAGAGAGGAAGGAGGCGGAAAATGTTTTCTGTTTTCCTTCAGTTTTCCTTTCTTCCTTTTTCTTTCCTTTCTATTTGTTTTTCTCCCATTTCCTTCATTTCCTTTTCTTTATATATAAACATATATTAACTATTTTTAACAAATATCTCCAACTCTTTAGATATTTATTAAATTACTCTTTTACCCATAACGCATTAAACTATTCGTAAAAGATTCACCGCAATTAATTTAATTTATTTATCGACGAGTAATTCTAATCGGGCATCAAAATACCTTTTTGATTATATAAACTCTAAAATATTAATAACTTTGGCTAAAAAGCCTCCGAGTTCAACACCAAAATACACTAAAATACATAAAGTGTAATTTAACAATTATGGGTCTTACAGTTAACCTCCTAGTTAGGAAGTATGAGCTTTTTCAGTTAGAGGAAGATGAAGACAGCGAGAAGATGTTCTCTAGATTCCATATTTTGATCTTAGAGTTGAAGGTATGACACCCTAAACCCCAAAATAATATATATAATATTTTTATAAAATTTACAGCGCATAAATAAAAATCTATTTTCAATAAAATAAAAATTTTTATTTTTAATTTAGGATATCACATTTCTCAAAAATAAAATAGAACACTTTAAACTTAACTTTTCCATTAAAATAGTGCAATCTCGATAAGCTTGATTTAAGTATAATTACTTGATTTAATTTTAAAAACTAACTAGTGCTTCTAAGGTTTTCATACAAAAATTTGTTTCAAATTAAATAAGTAAAATACAAATTACAATCTTTATTCCCAGTATCACCTATCAGAGTGGGGTTCCTCCCAAACTTGAACTTCAAGACTTATCAACCTGTAACAACTGCGATTTCGCAAACGTAGGGTCAAGCTAGTCAAACACAAACGCAAACAACGAAGGAAGTGGGTTTTGAAATCATGTTAATAGTATAATTTAAATAAGTAGAACACGCAATTAATCATAAATAAATTGTGTCATTACACAACCATTCTTCAAAAAGAAACATCATATTATAAAGTCAAAACCACTTAAGGAAAATCAATAAATTTCACTATAACATCAAATCATCTAAGAAAATTATTATTGCTTTTGAAACACACCAATCACAACAGAACAATCACAAGGAAATGCAATGCTATGCATGAGCTTAGACTCTACATCACAATGTGGTACCATTATAACTCTGAAGTACTTGGTTAGGAGGCTTCATACTATGCCACCATCCCAGTAGACAGACAGTTCAAATTGGCCATGTTCTCATAGATCCCCTCAACTCAACCCAAGACACATATACGTGACAGTTGAGGTAAACGTGTGTTGCATGGTAGCTCCCGACATTTGGAGTGTTACCTTCAAGCCACATAGGAATTCCCCACCCGAATGCTTCCAAGATCTAACAATCTTGCCTTAAGGCTCAACAGCAGACCGCCACGATCAGACTCATTCATTTGTACTTCCCCAAAATCACTAGGTTTGTCAGACCCTACGTATATGATAACAAAATAACATTCACTTCACAAATTCCCAATATTTATTTTCTCCTATCGTTAGCTTAGACTACCCCATTAAGAGCATCATCTTTATAAATCATCACTATTTCATCATATATGGGGTACTTCAATATTAACATTTAGTGAATCAGAATATTTCCTTTATGTGATTTCCTTACCCTTATATTTTAGTATTATGTTGTTTCATTAAATCACACAAATATCAACTTGAAATATAATTTTGTTCTTGAACTATCTCAAAACACAGAATAATTATTTAATTTGGAAATGAACTATTTTTCTCCTACTAAATTATTGAGTTATTATTATTTTTATTTTTATTTTTTTATCTTTTCACTTTCTTTTCATTTCCCTATCTTTTCTTTATAAACCTAATAAATTGTAAAAAAAATGACTTAATTGTTTCAATTTACTTTTTTAGAGACTAAAAATTACTTTTATTTTTTCATAACGACTAAATTTGGTTTTGCAGTTTTTTTTTTTCTTCTCAAAGACCAAATCATATATATACTATTAAATTATGAAAGAGAATCATCTGTGGACCAAATTATCTTCAAGTTTGATAGGTATCATAAAATTAAATGTTATTTTTTAGAGCTATAAAATTAAAGGTTAGAACGACCTCAACTTATCTAACCACTCTATTAATTGTAATTAATAAATATATTAAATAAATGCAATTTAATTTATTATTGAAATCAATACAATTAATCATTTAAAAAAAAATGTTTTCAGATCAATTGACGTATTTATGTGTCTAGTTGACCGGTATTAATAATGCGCCAATATCTTTTAAGTTACACCTCCTTTTTACATTGTAACTTATTTGAATAAAAAATTCATTTATTTATTAAATTTTTTAAAATAAATTTTTAAACTATTAACCTGATTGAATCAAATCAACTCATTTTCCATCAGTTTAGTTTGATTTGGATTTTATAAGTAAAAATAATCAAAATCAAACCAAATCTATTATTTTTGATTAGTTAGAATTTATAGTCACTAAAAAATCAAACCAAACCGATCCGTTAGAGCCATAGCAGTAACTAGTAGTCTTGGGTTATAATTGAGATAAACAAATCATGATCAACCCCAAATTTTTATTGTGTATATTATTGATATAACATGTGACAATAGTTTTCCTTCTATAAATCTATAAATGCTTTAAATAACACATTGTCTATTTAGTCGAGAAAAAAGAGCTTCATGATGGATTGAGCTTCATACATGTGTCCACCTTGCTACTTAAATATACCTAATAAATGTTGAGTATAAGGCAATCCATAGATGCATTGTAACTTTGGAAGATGGATTGAGTTCCAAGTATATCTATCTTTTCAATCCTTTTCACAACTCAAATGATAAAATTGAAAATCTTAAAAATAAAAAAATACAAAATAATTGAGTAAATAATAAATGACCAACATCATATTTTAACTTTAGTACAAAGTAATTGCCGCCGTTTAACACTGACTGATCTCTGTCTATGAACCTATTGGCCTCAGTGGATTCTCCTCTCCCATGCAGATTTTCTCCGTAAACAACAGTAAAACAAAACAGATTATGTGGCCATGCAATCCAAGCAGCAACATATTAGTCATATAAGGGGAAAAAAAGACAAAAATTAAAGATAAAGAGATAGGTAGATTTCTCTGGAGTTGTAACTGGCTGTCTACAAAACCCAAAACTTATAAGGTACATCATCTTGTTATGATCACATTAAAGTTAGATGACACATCATAGAGATCATGGTAAACTAAATTTTTGTTACAAATGGGAATGGTACACGAGAAGAAAAGCATAAAAAAAAAAAAAAGAATCATCAATCTACTACACTAAATTATAGAACAACAACACAGGCAAGTAATTGCCAATTTGATTACATCTGCTCTACATCAAACCAGAAAAGAAGGGAAGTTCTTTGATAAATCACTCTGACTCGTTGCAACACCAGATCACCACTTGTCAAAACTGCTTTTGCACCTCCTTCGATGCGAGTTTGAGAAACAAACACCCCATCACCGTTGTTGCTCTTGGTTTTCAAGGGAAGCGCCTTGCTGCTACTGGCAGTACTCACAATTGGACATGAGAGAAAATCAAGAGGATTTGACTCGCATTGTAGTACGCATGCGTCTATAGTCAGTCTTCCGCTTCGATGTAGCAAGCAACAACCCAGCTCGGCCTTCACAGTTAAGTTTGCTAGTTTGCAGGTGGAAAGGAACTCGAGTGCACTGCTCAGACAAAAGGAAGAAAAGCGCATACCAAAATGATGCTAAAGATGAAACATATGCTGGTACTTTACAAGGAGTTCTTTCCAAGCTGCTGGATAATGGTTGAGATAGAAAACTCTATAATCAAATACACTGCCTTATCACGAGGATAAGAAGCATGGTTATCAATACATGTGAATCGTATCTCAATTTAATATTAAATTGAACGGTATTAAATTGAATCCAATCGATACAAATTTCTAGTGTGTATCTATTTGGGCATGAATCACATCTTACATGTCAGTTCAGTATGATGAATCCTCATTCACTATGATGACTATCTATTCATTCTATTGAATGACTACCTAAGCATAATTACGGTAGGCAGTAGCCAACTACCTTTTTTGTCAACTTTGTAACAAACCACTTTTCTTGGGTCATTTTATTTATGACTGAACTTTGAATTATTTTGAGGTTCATATATGATATACTAGCTTATAATTTTGTTGTTTCGCTTGTGTTTTCACTTTAAAATGACATTTTTATTAGCATTGTATATTACGATTCACAAAAATTTGATTCACAATTCAAAAAACAGGTTTTCTGATTTACAATTTGAATCTCGGTTTGGTAACCGTGCTTAAAAGCATTCAGTAAGATTTGACCAAGAATCTTATCCATTTGAAATCCAGCAGCATGGAGGTGGCTCCTAGTTGGCTACCAGTTCAAAAGTTGACTACAAAAAAATCTATATTTAAGGGATGCAAACCTGTCGCAGCCTCGCGGGCAAGTGAGCATTGTGTCATCTGGAATATCACCTGCACCAATCTGAACAAAGAACATTGGTTCTAGAAAAGTACGTATGGGAAAATTTTCTATCACTAACACTTACTGTTTCTTCAGAATAAAAAGTACATCAAGCAGTGAAGAATTCGTGAGCCGGCGGCATTTGGCAGAGACATAACAAGTAACCAAAAACAGTTGATTGTTTTTATAGTTCGTTTAAAATCCTTTAACACAGTTCTGAAAAAAAAAAGTATAAAAAACAAAAACTTGGTTGCAAAAACTTTTGGCACCCTATTTTTCTCTCAAAGAATAATCTTCATGGAAGGAACACTTTCAAACATGTCTGCAGCCACAAAATCACTTCAGGTATGATTGTTAGTTGCAGAAGAAGCGGCACTTTCTATTCTCCATTTTGTGTTGTAGTCCGAGTAGTGTTATGAATTGCAAATGGCAGACCATAGTGGGCAGGCAAAAATCCTCCATGTTAAACCACCATAAAACGCCATGGCGCGACCATCGTTCACAAATTGGCTATGACGGTTGTCAAAAAATCCACCACTGCAATCCGCCATAGCCGATATTTTACAACACTCAATCCGAGCAAATTCTTCCTGCAGGGCATTGGATGTCTGAGCAATTCTTCCCGTGATTATGATCCAATTCCATTTTTAAGGTTTCTATCAATTTGGTTTCCTAATCATTCCACCAATTTGTCGATCTTACTCTAACGAAAGCTACTCCTCATGTGTCGACAATTATTAAATCCAACCCATGATATATAAAAATTTGTTAAACTCATTTTTTGAAGCAATACTATGTGAGTTACAAATTAGTTTGAAATTTGCTTCCATGTCTCATGTTCCCCTTTATTATAACTTTTTGTATTTTATATTAGGTTTTAAAAAGTATGACCTGTCAGTGTAAAATAATTTTACACTGACATCCAATTAGAATTCACTACTTTGCCACATCACCCCACTTTTGTATGACTATTTTGAAACTGATAATGTGACCTGGAAAAATGGTGGGCTTTAATTGGATATCAGTGTAAAACTGTTTTATACTGCCAACGTATGACCATTAAACTCTTTATATTAAATATAAGTTTGAATAAAACGAGTTATATATAAAATATAAAGAAATTATCATTAAGTAAACCACAAAATAACAGCAAAAGTAAACAAGTAATATATTCATGGAATCACCTAGAGACCAAAGGAAAATCACCTAGAGGCAGAACTTACCCAAAAAAGCAGAACTTAAAAAATATCCTGTACTCATTTGATAACAAAACCCGGACATAGATGAAAATAAAATAAAATGAACAAAGCTTTACGGATCAGTTAAATATGCATATTTTTTCGATTATACAATGCAACTAAATATGTTTTATTAGATTCCACCACCACCATATACAATAAGAGTTGGATAACTGACCAAGCAGAGTGGTTTATTAATTTGAATGTTCGAGACGCGATGAGTTCCACCAGCTGCTATTAAAATGGTATCACCTGGCCTGTAAGAAAGAAAGCAGTAATTAGAAAAATTGAACGGAGGAAAAATTTAGAATAATACCCAAAATAACATTAATTTGACATGCCTTGAAGCGGAAACAGCAGTTTCAATGTTGGGAAAAACACCAGGTTCAGATAAGTCTTTAACCGATCGATCTACCCTCAGCCACAAACGAGGATGACATGCCAAGTAATTCCATCTGTGGCAAACGAGTGCGGTATTAAAGCGATCTGCAAACTCAATAGCAGCTTTATGATAAAACACTACACATTATGTTATTTCTTTTAATTTTTTACCATAAAAATTAAGAGATCCAAAGTGTAAAGTACGAGAGTGAGGAGAAAATGTCTTTTAAAACAAGCAAAACAATAGAAAACAGCACAAGACCAAAAGAAAACTACAAACGCAGCAACCATGTTATAGTATATTTTCAGGTAAACCACCATTTAGTTCTTGAAAGTGTAGGACGTTGTCACTTTGGTCCCTCACTCAGCCAAAAACCTAAATTAGTTCACGAATCATCAAAATAGTCCCTTAAAGATCCAACTTACTATCATAAAAGTCTCTGAAAGATACAACTTACTATCAAAATAGTCTTTAACCATTATACCGTCAGGGACTAAAACCCTAGACAGAACAAAACCCTAGATTTTTTTAACATCCTTTGAAGCACTCCTATCAGAATAGAAAAAGTGTGGGAAAAATACAGGGGAAAGCTACACAAAAAAGGATGAGAAGCAGGAATGCAACCACCTAAGGAACAGACTCCTCGATTTCAACCTATCAAGTACATTGAAATCATGTGAATGACATGAATTCCAAAAGGAAGTAGCCTAAGAGTTTTCAAACAAAGGAATACCCTGGTAAATGAGGAGGCCACTGCAAAATGTGACCAACCATAGAAGCATAAGAGGCAAAAAAATCAGTCCAAACGTTCATCTCATAATTACGCATTAAAAATCTTGCAATATAGACAGAACATTCACTAAAGAGCCATTATCCTCTTCCAAAAAGAGAATGGTGCACCAGCAGCAAACTGTAGGTTGGTGAAATAGTCCACTAAAATCAACATGTCCAACAGATGCATGCAGTGTTATTAAACTCAGCTCAGACCGGAACCTGACTGGTCTGAGCGTCTCATTGAATCGGACATGCATTCAAGTTCAACTTGGAACAGACCTGTAAAACACGGTCGGTTTTTGAATTTTATATAGATAAGTTCATGTGTTTCAACTAGCAGCCCACTGGTTCGACCACTTACCCATTGACCGAGTTGATGACTGGTCAGAGTTAAATAAAACTGGATGCATGACCAAACCAAGTAATTAATTAAAAAATTAAAAAATAAAAACCAACTCAGGTCAATGTTAGAAAATGATGGATGGGTAGTGAAATTTAAGCTACAAATTTTGACATTCCACCAAACAAAACACCAAAAATTGTCTCAAGACTAAATCTAAGGTTTTCATTTCTCAAATCACAAGAAAACATAAATCAATGCTAAACACCAATTACTCACACCCTTTGAAAACAGGAAGAAAAAAAAATTCAAAACCTAGTTCATGTTGCAAATTACCACCCTAAAGGAATGTCAACAACCACAAATCCCAAAAAAATCAAACAAATTAACAAAATTAGAGAAAATAAAAATCTGGGTATTGTTGAATTGAACAAAAACATTGAAATTTTAAGTAAAAAATAAAAAGGGTTATACCTGGAATAGGGGGAAGGAAACTAAAGATATGCATAAGACAACCATCATCGAGATTATTGATAGGAGAATAACAGAAAGAAGAAGAGGTTTTTTTCCTTTGACACCTTTTCCACTGTTCCTTGTTATCTTCTTGTTTTTGCTGATTTTCCATTACCGTCATGTTCCTCTGAAAGTTGAACCAAGTGTGTGCTTCTATCTCCTCCACCGCACACTCATAAGGCAGTGTTTGGTTGGGTTTTAATACGTTTGTTGTGATCCATTTTTTTTGCTGAGTTTAATAATTCTTAGACGACATATGACTTTGTTTTGTCACGTGCAGAGGTTATTGGCCCAAATATAAAAGAATAATCAAAACTAGATTTCATACCCTAATATTTTGATTCCTATCTATAATTCTTTGAAAATCTAATTTTACTACTTTCGTTTTTTTTTTGTTAAAAATATTTGGATTCATTTTTACTTCGCAGAAATACGAAATTTTCTGTATGAAATTTTGTTTTTCTAAAAATTCAATTTAAAAATTAATATATTAATATATAATAAAAATGAAAAATAAAATTACATATTACATATTTTTAAAATAAAATTTTTGGTACAAAAAAAATTTGCATATAAAAAATTTTAAAAGTAATATTTTCAATATGTAAAACAAATTAAAAAAAAAAGTCATACTAAAAATGGGGTATGAATTAAAATGTGAGGTATGTTCATCTTATGAATGAAAATTTTCCTAGGTATCTCTTTCATTGCCTCCATATCCAATATTTTACACAAATTATTTATTTAATTTTTTCTTTACAAACTAAAATATAAAAAAATTATCCTACTTGATCGTCGTTAATTTGTATTCTAAAAAATTTAAGTTAAATTTTTCGATACATACTACAACAACTATGTATGTTTGTTGAAAGAAATTATATGTCCGAGAAATATTTTTAAAGTTTTTTGGTCTACATTTTTTATTTAATTTGAAAAAAAATGGCATTCTGTGTTTCACTTGTATTTAATTGTGGAGATAACTCTATGCGTCCTGGATAATATTACGAATTTTACCGTTGATATGCACTATATTCGAACCAATGTTCTGAAGTTGAACAACTAGACCTAGGTAGTGAGAACATAACTAACATCATTTATCAATCTAAATTCAATGTCAATAGTGTCTATGAATGGAACATAGATGATATGTCTGAATATAACATCCTAAGTCTCCTTCAACAAATGGCAATGGCATCAAATGCCTACAAAACCAAAGCTAATACACCCGACAAAGCCACAGCTGAACTCCTAATAGTAGGATTCTCAGGCCAGCTCAAAGGATGGTGGGATTACCATCTCACACCCCCTCAACACTTAGAAATTTTTATGCAATGATTTGGACATCCTTTCCAAAGTGATTTACTCAATTTTTTTTACTTCAAATTAATTGTGAATCTGCAAAAGAGGTTTTACAAAAGGATGTCCAAAACATTGCATCAAAACAGATTTTCACCAGATGGCAAGCAATCCTTAGTATTTTTTATTTTGAAATTGAATTTATAAAAGGAGACCAAAACTCAGTTATAGATTTTCTAACCAGAGAATTTCTCCAAAACAGGACTTGAAAGATGCCCAGAAAATCCTAAAGAATAGATCTAGAAGGACCATATACAAGAAAATCCAAAACCCATCAGATCTTGGGCCCAAGCCGTCGAAGAGGATGACGCCCAAAACCAAATTCAAAAATGGCTTGACAGTCAACAAGTTTCTCAACCTAAAAACATTGAAGCAATAGAAGCTTTAATGGCAGAAGAAAAGATTTGTTTACAGAAAATCAAAAAGCTCCAAATGGTCCAAAAGGAGATTGAATGTCTCTCAAAAAGGGACTGCCATTTCTTCAAACTCAAGAGAATGGAGACTCTTCATCTTCAAAAACCCCTTCTCAAAACATTCAAAATATTCTTTCCAAACTTTCACATGAGGAATCATCCTGTAAAACCATTTCAAAACTCCCACAAAAGGAAGTTTCAAAAATGATTTTAAAACAAAATGAATCTCAAGTTTCCTTGACAAACTTTAAACCAAAATCTGAGTATTTTGTTAAAACAGAATTTCAAAACATTTGGACAATAGAGGACCACTTTTACAATAAAAGTCCCCAATTAGTCATTTCAAATATTTTTCCAGAAGGCTGGTTTTTCAAACCACGTGATTTATCAAAACCCCAGCCTTACTATATTCTTAAATTGACAGGATCTGTAACAATTCAAGATAACCCAAAAGAATGCTCAGTGGCCTATTGAACAACAAAAATCCACAAAATGATCTCAACTTCAAAATGGGGATCAACCTTTCATACCCCAAAACAATTCCTATTCGATTTCAAAACCACAATAAACCATTGTAGGACTTTCAATTATTAGGACTACCAATAGGCCTGTTATAATGTTTTCCTCATCCAAAACTAGAAATATAGTCATACTTGACTATTTTTCTTTAATCCAACCATGGATCCTTCAATAATCCCTCAATGGTTTGCCCATTGGTGGAAACTGTTTGGCTCCATTCCAAATATCTTATGTAAAGGATATATGACCTCAGTTTTATAATAAATATGCAGAATAATGCCTATTCTAACAAAACTCTAAACACATTTCCAAATTCAAAATTTGTTAAACAAAGATTAATCAAGGTCCCAAAGAATCAATCCTAATGAAAAACAACAATGCCAATTATTGTTTAAATGGAGAAGTGCATCAGAAACAATTATTATTCAAGATATTGATTTACATACAATCATGCTAAGACAACCATTCATGTAATGTCAATTAACACAGAGTATTAATAAAGCATACAATCAATATCAAACAGATAATAATTGCAGAAATTTAAATGAGATAAGGGAAAGAAAAGTGTACGCAGATTTTTATACTGATTTACCTAATCGATTTTTTTAATGAGTTCTTCAGACTTGAATAAGTGTTCATATTTGAATCGATTTGCATAATAGATTTGGGATGTTTTGTTCAAACAACGAGATCAAAACAATTGATTTACGCAATCGATTCAAACATTTACATAATCGATTTTGCTAAGGACTAAGTCATCTCTGTTACTAAAACTTTTGTACCAATCGCTTTAGCCAATCGATTTCACTGGTCACAGGGACTCAGTGATTTTCACAAATCGAGTTGCCTAATCGATTTGACCAATTACAGAGAGTTGGCTTAAATCATGTTAATCGATGTGCCTAATCGATTATGGACTTATGTCTGAAGATCATTTTATTAGTTGGTTCGTTCAATCGATTTACCAAGTCGATTGATGCCAAACTTATTACAGAAGAAATATATCAATGGATTGTGCCAATCGAATGTGTATGTTCCAGACCAAGTTCATTTTGAAACTTATTTTATTGAATCGATTTGCCTAATCGATTAGCGAAACACTGGCTTGGTTCTGTAACTCTCACAATCGATTGTGTCAATCGACTTCAACAATCAAAATAGCCTTGTGATTGGAACAATCGATTTGCCAAATCGATTAGCCTACAAAACAGCATGCCACTGACTTGCACAATTATTTTCAATAAAATGGGTAATCGATTTGCCTAATCGATTTAAAACAATCAGTTTTGACTTTGTGAAAGGAACAATCGATTTGCTAAATTGATTAGCCTGCAAAACAGCATGCTACTGACTTGCACTCTTAATTTCCAGTAAATGTGCAAATCGATTTGCCTAATCGATTGCTTAATCACTGAATTCACATTTTCATACAACCCTATTACAAAATCGATTTGCCTAATCGATTTGCTTAGTGAATCTTCCAACTTTTGTTGATTCCTTGAGTTCCAAGCTATTGTCTCAAGTTTGTTGGGTTGAGTTGTTGTTCCTAAAATTTTTCTCAGTTCACAATGTTAGATTTATCACATGGTGTACGCTTGTCAATAATATCAAAAATGGACTTATGTCTAACATCTTAAAATCAGAAGTCCAAGAAAGCTTCCAACTATACAAAACATACTACAAACCCACAAACACATAACACATTTTTCGTCCTCTAATGCTCTTCTCTACAATATTTTTTTTCATATTATGGGTTTTAGCATGGTATTTTGAAATTGATCAGAAGGACACCCATACATTCATTGTTAAAAGATTTCAAAGTTGGATGGTGGACGGAATTCTCTATTCCACCAAGTATCAAAAAATAAGTCTTATCCAGATGGGTCCAAAAGCAGGGATTGCAGAAACCTCACCCAACGCAAACTCAATTCTTGGCTTAGAAATCGTTTGGGCAAACTCAATTAGCAACAGCAAAAACTGAAGATGAATACTAATGGATCATGGCCCAACTTCTTCTCAAAAGCAAGGCCCAATCCTCAAAAACTTCCTCAGGCACTGCTTCAGAAACTTCCATTAATCAAGACGTTAGTTCCAAATAAAGACGATTGTTTTGACCTCTTCACCCCTATCAAATAATCAAGACATTAGTCTGAATATTTGAGGCCCAATTCAAAAATTGTATTTATCCAAAAAATTGTTTAGTTTGCCATGTATTGGGTCTAGCCCGTTTTTGTTTCTAGACTTAATAAAAAAAAAAGGTTGAAAGAAAACGACAAAAGGAAATTTCGTGGAAAATTCCTTCTCACACTTGTCTGCCACTTCTTTCCCCACTACCACCGAAAGCAAAAAGTAGAAGGAATATCATCATTTCCACCACTACGCAAGTCAGCAAAAGAAGGATTGTTTTCCTATATAAGGAAGGCTCCCCATCACTTCCAAGACAAAGTTTTTTGAACGGAGAAAACACACAGAGTTAGAAATCTTGAGTGTCTCCAATATTTCCAAAACTTGTAGTATTTTCTTTTCAGTATTCCAAAACCATTGTAAGTATTACTCATGTATTAATATTATTCATGTTGTAATATCTTTCATTGTAAAAATCGTTATTTAATTTCTGCATATTAAGTATGTTATGCACTTGCAGCTCATAGTGATCTTTTGAATTAGAAACTCTATTAATCTTGCATAGTATATTTATATCCACAATTGATCAGTCAATATCAGATCAATCAATATCATATCAGTTTGCCTAACAGTAAATTGATCATTCTTGTAGCAGTATCAGAGTGTAACTCAAGTAAATCAGATTGATCAATTTGCAGTATCAGAGTTAACATCAACACTTATATTAGAGCACTAAGTAAGTACTGATATCATAGCAATATCAGAGCATAAGTACTAATATCAGAGCAAATGTAAGAAGTATACGTTGCAGAAGTAAGTTTTGTCAGCAGTGGAAGCAATTCAAATTCAAATACATAATACAAGTTATAAATTTTCTCCCCCTTTGTCAATTAATTCAAAAAGAGATAAAGGAGAGAATCATGAAGGAGAAGTTATTTGCAAAAGAATTTCTCCCCCTGTGTTAGTAACAAACTTGAAAAACTGGTGATGATTATGCATCAATAGAGAACAGATTAGTAACAAATGCAGTTTTAAAACAAGGTTGTATCAGAGCAACAAAAAAAAATTATGGCACATAATAGAGATCATCAAAATTTAGCTTTATATATTCATCCACAAAATGATACATACAACTAGATCATTACACAGAAAAAGCAAAACAGCGCAATACAACTAAGAATCTAAAATCCTAAACATCTAGATTTGGCTGTCCCTCATTATTATCTAGGGAAGAGGCTGAGACCGCTGTATTACCCTCAGCAGGTGTCTCCTCAACATGAGGTTCAGCACTATCTAATTGCGTCGGAAGTGGTTCTTCAGTTGCTTGTCTCCCAATCTCAGCAACATCACTAAAAGACAATTTAATGCCTAGATGTTCCTGGATTGCTGCCACATCATGTGCAACCAGGTTCAAGTAGATTGAAGCTTTTGCATTGCAGCCTCCATTCTTGCATTTGACGCCTCCACCTTGGCGTTGTGAGCTGCCTGCGCTGCCATGAATTCCAGCAGTTTTGCAAGGACTTCAGAACCTGCTGCAACTGGCTCAGCAGCTGCTGGTCCAGTGTTTTGCTGAGTTTGTTTAGCATTGGTTTGAGGTCGCTTCCAAATGTCATTCACCCTTCGCAGACGCATTTGGTTCACAATGGATTCACCAAATGTAAGAACGGTCTTGGACGATTCTTCATTCTTGAATGACACCTTGAAGTGCTCAAGAATCTTCGTGATCAGCTGGGGGTATGGAAGCACAAGCTTTCCCTGTGCAGCTTCCAACATATGTCTAAGGACAATCCATGCCCAGCTCATCTTGAGCTCTTTGCACATACCCCACAGCAGAGTGTTGTCCAAACTTCGGACAACAGCGTGATTTTCGGACCTTGGGACAAGCATCCGTGTGAGAGCATACATCAACATCCTTTGCTGAACCTTCATCTGGCCGATCAGTAGTGAAGCAGACTCAACAAACCCATCAACCATCAGGTCTTGTACTGCTGTTTGCCTCTCAAGGGAAGCTTCCCAACCTTCATCAGCTGCGTCGGCTTCGGAGCTGCCGTCCACTGAGTTTCCATGATAAGGCAGTCCTGATAGGTTCGAGAACTCCTCAAAAGACATGGAAATTTTCTTTCCTTTAACTGTTGCTTTGAAACCTATGTTTGTCATCTTGAATGTAGAATAGAAAGCTCGAATCAAATTTGGATATGAGTCGAGGGAGCAGGATAGGAACTCTTCCAACCCGTGAAATCGTAGATGGTTTTGAAAAGTGAAACCATCGTTATCGAAGTAGGGGAAGTCTAACGTACGAGCCTCATGAATCTTCCTCTTTACGAAAGCAGGAGGCAGCTTGAATTCTTCAGCTGGTTTATCCTGAGTAGCTGCTGCCTTCTTTTGTGGAGTTGAGGAACTACTCTTCTTTTTCTTTTGAGTTATTTCCTTTATTGCATCAGCAAGTAGTCTCTATGATGGTGGCTCCTTACGTTTCTTAGTCTTGCCTTGATCTACGGCAATGCCTTTGCCCTTGTCTTGTGCAACAATTTTATGCGTCGGAACAAAGACTCTTTTAGGCAATGTAGGAGGAGGTGAAGGGGTTCTTCCGCTCGATGAAGATGATGGGGAAGGAGTAGTAGGTGAGGTAACTCTAGCCATTTGAAGTTGTTTAGAGGGTTAATTTGAGATAGAAACAACAAAGATGAAGTGTTTGTATGGATTAAATACGAGAAACAGCAGAGATTTGCAGTGGTTATGAAGCTGGTTTGAAGGAGAAATCGATGTTAGGGTTTGAAAACAAGTGAGTGAAATCGATTGTAACTATTCCTTTTATACTATCAAGTGCGTAAATCGATTGGCCCAATCGATTTAGTTACCGTTGCTGGGGAAGATGAAACAACTAAGACTGTAACGGCTAGTAAAAAAGCTGTAACGGTCATAAAGTCAGTCGATTACCCTAATCGATTCCCTTAGTTACTTAATCGATGTCTTCAAGCGATTTCGTATCAGTTCAACAACTTTCAAAACAGTCCAGAAAGGATCTCATCTCAACATCGATTTCCCAAATCGATTCATTTGAGTGAAGATCTCAAACATATTTAAACAATCGATTTCCCAAACCGATTTCGAGTTAGAGTCTGGAAAAATTCTACAACTTTGAAGTCCAGGGCCAAACTAATCGATTTTCCAAATCGATTCTTTAAACACTATATCAAGCAGTCAATCGAATTCCCTAATCGATTGAAATGGGAAAGTTAAAGCATCTGGAGCTTCCTGGGAATGGCAAATCGATTTAGCAAATCGATTTCATGTTTGTATTTTGAGAAAATAGACACAGTATGGCACAAATCGACTTGAGTAATCGATTTCATAAAGCCATTTTCCTGTGTATCCACAGGATAATCGATTTAACCAATCGATTTGACACAGAAATCAGATCTCACTAGGATCTATGATGCCTAGTTTCATCCTGATGTGAAGGAAGCTTTCCCTTGGCAAGGCTTTGGTAAATATGTCAGCCAACTGATCAGCAGTGTTGACATATTCCAGCTTGATATTTCCACTTTGAAATTGGTCCCGAATGAAATGATGCCTTATCTCAATGTGTTTGGTTCTTGAGTGCATCACTGGGTTCTTAGTGATACTAATTGCACTTGTGTTATCGCAAAGGATAGGAACGGTTCCTAAATCAACACCGAAATCCGATAAGTGTTGTTTCATCCAAAGAATCTGAGCACAACAACTCCCGGCTACAATGTACTTAGCCTCAGCTGTTGAAAGTGCAATGCTTGTTTGTTTCTTGCTAAACCAAGACACAAGAGAGTTTCCTAGTAGGTGACAAGTACCTAAGGTACTTTTCCTATCTAGTTTGTATCCAGCAAAGTCTGAATCCGAATACCCGATTAAAGTGCAGGTTGATCCTTTAGGATACCATAAGCCTAGACTCCAAGTTCCAACTAGATATCTAAATATCCTCTTCACTGCACTAAGGTGAGACTCTTTAGGATTGGATTGGTATCTCGCACACATGCAAACGCTGAACACGATGTCAGGCTTGCTTGTAGTGAGATAGAGCAATGACCCTATCATACCTCTATACCTTGTAACATCTACTGGTTTACCCTTCTCATCTCTATCTAAGTGGTTTCCTTGACTCATGGGAGTCTCAATGGACTTGAAGTTATCAAAACTGAATTTCTTTATCAAATCATTGCAATATTTAGTTTGACTAATGAAAATGCCTTGCTTGCTTTGGTTAATTTGAAATCCCAAGAAATAAGATAGTTCACCCATCATTGACATTTCAAATTTACCCTTCATCAAGTTTTCGAAATCTTTGCACAGCTTATGGTTTGTAGATCCAAAGATTATGTCATCAACATAAACTTGGACCAGCAAGATGTCATTTCCATTAGTTTTTATGAAAAGTGTCTTGTCCACATTTCCTCTTAAAAAGTTTTGTTGAATGAGGAAATTGCTAAGCTTCTCATATCAAGCTCTTGGAGCTTGTTTCAACCCATAGAGGGCTTTTGTATACATGATTAGGAAAATCTGGATTCTCAAAACTAGGTGTTTGGCTAACAAAAACTTGCTCTTGGATCTCACCATTGAGAAAGGAACTTTTCACATCCATTTGATAAAGCTTAAAGTCCATTATACATGCATAAGCAAGTAGTATTCTAATGGCTTCTAGCCTAGCTACAGGGGCATAGGTTTCATCAAAGTCTATTTCCTCCTCTTGATTGTAACCCTTGGCCACCAATCTAGCTTTGTTTCTAGTGATGACTCCATTCTCATCTAGTTTGTTCCTAAAAACCCATCTTGTTCCTATGATGTGCTTATTTTCTGGTTTAGGTACTAGAGTCCAGACCTTGTTTCTCTCAAATTGGTTCAACTCCTCTTGCATAGCAAGTATCCACTCATTATCTAGTAAGGCTTCCTTAATGCTCTTAGGTTCAATCTGAGATACAAAGGCTGTAAGGTTACAAAAATGTCTAAGGTTCCTTCTAGTTGCCACTCCTTTAGAGATGTCACTTATGATGTTATCTATGGGATGATTTCTACTAAACTTCCACTATCTAGGTAACTCATCTACTCTAATAGGCTCAACACAGTCACTGTTGTTTGGAGGAGCAGTTTCCTTTGGTTCTAATGGTTCAGATTCTACAACATCATCTAAGGAGGCATCAACCATAGAATGAGTGTTGTTCAAGTTTTCATTAAAAAGTTCATCAAACTTAACATGAACTGACTCTTCTATGGTCTTTGTCCTTTTGTTGTAGATTCTATAGGCTTTGCTAGTTTGGGAATAACCTAGAAAGATACCCTCATCTGCCTTGGGATCAAACTTACCTAGGTGTTCTTTGCCATTGTTCAAAACAAAGCACTTACAACCAAAGACTCTAAAGTAGGAGATGTTTGGCTTTCTACCCCTATACAACTCATAAGGAGTTTTCCTAAAGATTGGCCTAATCAAAACCCTGTTGACAACATGTGTGGCAGTGTTAATTGCATCAGCCCAGAAATACTTGGGAGTATTTGAGTCTTTAAGCATAGTCCTAGCTAACTCCTCTAAAGACCTATTTTTCCTTTCCACTACACCATTTTGCTGTGGTGTCCTAGGGGCTGAGTACATATGATGAATACCATTCTGTTCACAGTAAGTATCAAAAGAATCATTTTGGAATTCACCTCCATGATCGCTTTTGATGGACATTATTTTCTAACTTGTTTCATTTTGTACCATGTTTGCAAACTTTTTGAAAACAGAAAAAGCATCACTTTTATGAGTCAGAAAGTAAGTCCAGGTGAATCTAGAATAGTCATCAATTAACACGAAGCCATACATATTACCTCCAAAACTTCTCACTTGGGATGGACCAAAGAGGTCCATATGAATCAGTTGCAAAACCCTATTGGTTTTGACCATGTCTATTGGGGGAAAAGAAGATTTGACAAGTTTACTTTGCTCACAAGAATCACATAACCTGTCCTTAGTAAACTTCTTGTCAAGGAGTCCTATAACTAGCTGTTTACTAACAAGTCTATTCAAATGATCTATATGAATATGTGCAACACGTTTATGCCATAACCATGTCTCATCAGCATTTGATAATAAGCAACAAACAGAATTAGCAGGCATAGCAGTTAAATCTAGCATATAAATATTGTTAACTCTATCACCAATCAGTTTGATACTTTTATCATTTTTGTTCTCAATTATGCAAGAAAATGGTGAAAAGCTTACTTGAAACCCATTGTCACACATCTGACTTATACTCGGAAGGTTATGTTTCAGCCCTTCCACGTATAAGACGTTTTTAATTATTGTAGTCGATTCACTGCCTATGTTACCTTCACCGCAGATCTTGCCCTTATTGTTATCGCCGTATTTCACAAATCCACCTTCTTTTAGGCTTAGGGACAGGAACATTGATTTGTCTCCTGTCATATGCTTTGAGCATCCACTGTCAAGATACCATTGGTGCCTTGTGGATCTCAAGCATACCTGCAACAAAATCAAAATTTCATTTTAGGTACCCAATATAAATTGGGTCCTGGGGGGTTAGTTTCAACATTTTGTGTCTTGACCTTCCAAATCTGTTTACATCCTCTGATGGCTAGTTTTTTAAATTTGCAATTGTAAACAAAATGTCCTTTTCTACAACAGAAATGACAAGTGATAGCAGAGGATGCATACTGTTTTGGTTTGACAAAAACATTATGCATATGACTAGATTTACCAAATTTCTGGTTATGTTTAACATTCATATATCCAATGCCATGTTTAGTTCTATTTTGATTAGCATGCATATTTTGGTTAAATCCAAGTCCAGATTTTACATTGACATGTCTTTGATTGCTAAGAATGACATCCTGTTTATCCTTACTACTAGAAAACTTCAATAAATCAGACTTCAATGATGCAACAATATTCTCAAGTTCAATGCATCTTGCAGATTTATCATGTGAGTCCTTTTTTAATTGTTGATACAAGTCCTCAATCTTCCTATGATCATTTTTCATTTGTTCATGCAACATACATTGTTGTTCAAGCATTTTCTTGGTATTCAATAACTGCTTAATAGAATTGACATATTCATCATGCAGTTCATTGAATGCTTCATCCAGTTCATCATAGGAAGGGTTATATTGAGAACTTACCTCACTTTCTGATTCAAAATCTGTGTTAGCCATAAGGCACAAATTTGCTTGTTCTTCTTTAGAAGACGAAGAGGATTCGTTGTCATTATCGTTCCACGCCACATAAGCTTTTCTGGATTTGGGGGCTGATTCCTTGCCTTTGTTCTTAGCAGTTCTGTTTTTATTTTGCAGCTTGTAGCATTCAGACTTTATGTGGCCTGTTTTTCCACATTCATAGCAAGTTATAGTCTTAGTGTCATTATTCTTAGAACTGGATGGTTTTCTGAATTTACTGTCTTTCTTTTTCAGAAATTTCTTAAACTTCTTGACAAGTAACCCAAGTTTATGCTCCTCATCATTCTCACTGCTTGATTCATCTGAGAAGCCCTCTGGTTCAGATTTAGAATGATGTGTTTGAGCTTTCAATGACAATCCTTTTCATTTTCTGTCAGTTTGCTCAACTTCATTGAGTCTATGCAATTCAATTTTATGCTCCCGCAGTTTACCAAATAGTGTAGCTCTCGCCATGCTTCCAAGATCCTTTGATTCTGCAATGGCAGTGATTTTTGGTTGCCATTCTCTAGTCAAACACCTCATCACCTTGCTGATTTGCTGATCATTATCAATCTCCTTGCCTAAGGCATTTAGGTTGTTGACTATGTGCGTAAACCGGGTCTGCATGTCGTTTACTAATTCTTCTTTCTTCATGCTAAAACAATTCGTACTCGTGCATGAGAGTATTTATTCGTGCTCTCTTTACGTCTGTGGTACCTTCATGAGTCTGGTGAAGGGTGTCCCACATTTCTTTTGCTGTCTTGCAGTTGGAGACTCTAAAGAATTCATCATGACTTAAGGCTGCGGTTACTAAAACATGACATGTTCTTTTTGTCATCCTCAGACCAGTCACTTTTAGGTTTCAGAATTGCTGATTCACCAGTACCTGCTATGGTTGGCACAAAAGGTCCATTTTCTACAGCATCTAAAATGTCAATACCACTAGCTTCAAGAAAAATTAGCATGCGTTGTTTCTAGTACATGTATGCGGCCCCGTTAAAAGCAGGAGGCCTAGCTAGAGAAGCATCTTCTCCTAGAAACTCTGAAGTCATATTCTTTTTATGAGTGTTACTCTAAAAAAAGACAGGCTCTTGATGCCAATTGTAAATGATATATGACCTCAGTTTTACAGTAAATATGCAGAATAATGCCTATTCTAACAAAACTCTAAACACATTTCCAAATTCAAAATTTGTTAAACAAAGATTAATCAAGGTCCCAAAGAATCAATCCTAATGAAAAACAACAATGCCAATTATTGTTTAAATGGAGAAGTGCATCAGAAACAATTATTATTCAAGATATTGATTTACATACAATCATGCTAAGACAACCATTCATGTAACGTCAATTAACACAGAGTATTAATAAAGCATACAATCAATATCAAACAGATAAAAATTGTAGAAATTTAAACGAGATAAGGGAAAGAAAAGTGTACGCAGATTTTTATACTGGTTTAGCCGCCTCGTGACGGCCTACATCCAGTCCTAAGATCGAACCTGATCTTAGCCTTTCCAATAGAACGTCTCAGAATCAGTTTATAGATTTTACACAGCTCCTCACCTCAATCTTAAACTATTCTTCCTATTCTATTATTCTCTCCCTGAATCCCAGAGTTTATCTCCCATAAACTCTTACAAGATTTCAGTCAAGTGTCTTCTTGATGATGTCCCTCAACCCAGAAGATCACTACCAGTTACAGCTGGATTTTCTCAATGTTTTTGGTTACAGAATTTTGTTTACAGAAATACTAAACAGAAGAAATATACAAAGTTCTCAAGCTGTCTTCTTCTCAAAGTGGTCTTTCTCTATTCAATCATTTTCAATCCTTGTTGATCACAAATGAAGAATGTTCATGGCTGAAAAAGAGGTGTTCAAAAGTATTTCAGTGTGAGAAAGTGATTGGTTATGAATTATCCAATTATCAGTTTTTGAATGTTGTGTGAGTTGTGTGAGAAGAAGAGAATGAAAACAGTTTATATAGTTTCAAGAAAAACAACACATGAATCGATTTACCCAATCGATTCATTAAAGTTATACAGCATGCTCAATCGATTTACCAAATCGATTTCGCGAATCTTGTTTTTCTTGAATCTTGAAACTACATAAACTAATCAATTTACCTAATCGATTTTTTTAATGAGTTCTTCAGACTTGAATAAGTGTTCATATTTGAATCGATTTGCATAATAGATTTGGGATGTTTTGTACAAACAACGAGATCAAAACAATCGATTTACGCAATTGATTCAAACATTTACATAATCGATTTTGCTAAGGACTAAGTCATCTCTGTTACTAAAACTTTTGTACCAATCGCTTTAGCCAATCGATTTCACTGGTCACAGGGACTCAGTGATTTTCACAAATCGAGTTGCCTAATCGATTTGACCAATTACAGAGAGTTGGCTTAAATCATGTTAATCGATGTGCCTAATCGATTATGGACTTATGTCTGAAGATCATTTTATTAGTTGGTTCATTCAATCGATTTACCAAGTCGATTGATGCCAAACTTATTACAGAATAAATATATCAATGGATTGTGCCAATCGAATGTGTATGTTCCAGACCAAGTTCATTTTGAAACTTATTTTATTGAATCGATTTTCCTAATCGATTAGCGAAACACTGGCTTGGTTCTGTAACTCTCATAATCGATTATCCTGCACTTAATTTCCAGTAAATGTGCAAATCGATTTGCCTAATCGATTGCTTAATCACTGAATTTACATTTTCATACAACCCTATTACAAAATCGATTTGCCTAATCGATTTGCTTAGTGAATCTTCCAACTTTTGTTGATTCCTTGAGTTCCAAGCTATTGTCTCAAGTTTGTAGGGTTGAGTTGTTGTTCTTGAAATTTTTCTCAGTTCACAATGTTAGATTTATCACATGTTGTACGTTTGTCAATAATATCAAAAATGGACTTATGTCTAACATCTTAAAATCAGAAGTCCAAGATAGCTTCCCACTATACAAAACACACTACAAACCCGCAAACACATAACACATTTTTCATCCTTTAATGCTCTTCTCTACCAAAAATTTCATATTATGGGTTTTAGCGTGGTATTTTGAAATTGATCAGAAGGACGCCCATACATTCCTTGTTAAAAGATTTCAAAGTTGGATGGTGGACGAAATTCTCTATTCCACCAAGTATCAAAAAATAAGTCTTATCTAGATGGCTCCAAAAGCAGGGATTGCAGAAACCTCACCCAACGCAAACTCAATTCTTGGCTTAGAAATCTTTTGGGCAAACTCAATTAGCAACAGAAAAAACTCAATTAGCAAGGCCCAATCCTCAAAAACTTCCATTAATCAAGACGTTAGTTCCAAATAAAGACGATTGTTTTGACCTCTTCACCCCTATCAAATAATCAAGACATTAGGCCGAATATTTTAGGCCGAATTCAAAGACAAAGTTTTTTGAACGGAGAAAACACACAGAGTTAGAAATCTTGAGTGTCTCCAGTATTTCCAAAACTAGTAATATTTTCTTTTCAGTATTCCAAAACCATTGTAAGTATTAATCATGTATTAATATTATTCATGTTGTAATATCTTTCATTATAAAAATCGTTGTTTAATTTTTGCATATTAAGTTTGTTATGCACTTGCAGCTCATAGTGATCTTTTGAATTAGAAACTCTATTAATCTTGCATAGTATATTTATATCCACAATTGATACGCACCCTTGAATCCAGGAAGTTTATGGTATCAGAGCCTTAAACATCCTGGATTCAAGGGTGCATATCAATTGTGGATATAAATATACTATGCAAGATTAATAGAGTTTATGATGCACAAGATCAGCCTAAGCTGCAAGTGTAGAGCATACTTAATATGCAGAAATTAAACAACGATTTTTACAATGCAAGATATTAAAGCATGAATAATATTTATATATGATTGATACTTACAATGGTTTTGGACATCCTTTTGTAAAAACTCTTTTGCAGATTTACAATCAATTCAAAGTAAACTTTTTTATTGAGTAAATCACTTTGAAATTTTGTAATGCACATGACAATTGAAAGAATTTCTTTTTCTTTTTATTGTAGAATAATTCTTTTGACAGTCATTCTAGTGTGCAGATGTAAACTGGACAATGCACTCTTTTTTATTTATTTTGTGTTTTAGAATACCCGCATATCCTAAATATGAAGCATCTGTCTCAACAATTTTTTGGGCTGATGGGTTAGCTAGATGCAAGCATGGTATTTCTTTAACCTGTTTTTTAATTATCTGAACTATTCTACTATGTTCTTCTGACCATGTGACATGGTTTTTCTTTAACCTATCATGGAGAGGTTTTGTTATTCTATTAATATTTGGACATAAGTCTAAGACATAGTTTAGACTTCCTCAGAACCATTGCAATTGGGTTTTATCAAGAATTTTATTTGGGAATTTATCCGCAAAAGATAAGGACCTTTCAATAGGGGTGATTGTACCTTGAGAAATATAGTGTCCTAGTAAACAAACTTTTGATTGAAAAGGGAAAGTTTGGATTTTGAAACAACCATTGCGTTTTTCTAAGTGATCATGAAACATGTTTTTAGGTGTTCAAAATGTTCTTCAATGTTTTCAAAAAAAATTAAAACATCGTCAGTATAGACAATACATAATTTTGAGAATGGATTGAAAATGTCATTCATTATTGTTTGGAATTCTGAAGGAGTATTTTTTAATCCAAAGGGCATTACCGTCCATTCATATTGACCAAACGGAACAGTAAATGCAGTTTTGTATCTATCTTTTGGGTCAATTTGTATTTGCCAAAATCCCGATTTCAGCCGAATTTTGAAAATACAAATGCAGAATGTAGTTTTTGTAAAAGATATTTTTTATTTGGAATCGGATATTGAATCCATTTTAATGCTTTGTTTAAAGGTTGATATTTAATTACTAACCTAGTTGTTCCTCTTTCTATTTTTGAATTTTTGTTTACATAGAAAGCTACGCAACTCCAAGGAGATCTAGACTTTATTATTAGTCTTTTTTTGTTCTAAATCTTGAATCTCTTTTTTGCAATGTTGTTCAAGTTCATAATTCATTTGGATAGGTCTAGCTTTTGTTGGGATTTGTTTATTAGAAAAATCATTTTCTTATGGTAAATCTACCATATGTTGTTTTCTATCCCAAAAAGCATTTGGCATATCTGAACATATTTCATCCTAGATTTTCTTTTGTAGTTCTTAAATTTTTTGTTTTATAAAATTATTTTGTAATTGTTTTTCAATTTTGTGAAATGAAACATCTTGTTTAAAAAAACATAAATGTTTTTATTTCCCCTATTTAAAAAATTTAATTCATTTTTATAAACACAATAAGCTTTTAAAAGATTTAAATTCTTTGTTTTGGGTTTTTCTGTAAAAGGAAAAACAATTTTGGTTTCTCTTGTTTTGTAAGAAATGCTATCAGAATTGACAGAATAGGGAGTTATCATATTAATGAAAGGGGTCCCTAAAATGACATTATGAGTTATAATTTCTAATAAAACAAAAGGGGTCTTGATTGAAACATTACCATTTTTAATGGAAGCTTCAACTTTGTTTTTTATAATCATGTTGGAGTTGTTGGCTGCAACAAGTTTTTCATTAGATTTTTGTAGAAATCTGTTTGGTACAATACTAATTTTTAAACAATTTAGGTTTGCTCCTGTATCAAAAAGTGAAATTGCATCAAATTTGAAATCTTCAGAAAATACCAATGTAATTTTGATTAAGTATTTTCTTGTTGCTATAGGTCGTAAAACAAATAATAAAATCTTTTGGAATTTCTTGTAAGTTTTCGATTTTTGTTTTCTGAGGGTATTGTATAATTATCATTTTCTTCTATTTCTCTGCCCTGTTCTGGTTCATAAGAATTTTGATTTTGAATTTGGGAGAGAAAATTTTGTAGAATATTTGAATCAATTTGTTGTTTTTGTTTAAGGGTTTTTTAACTCTTGTTTTACTATTTTAATCTATTCTTGCAGAGATTGGATTGTGATAGGGGATTGTGATCTTTTTTTTTTT
>JBBPBT010000722.1:746271-789344 GCA_037974875.1 Cicer bijugum | reverse complement strand
AAAACTAATAAGCAGACTAGAGAAAAGAATAAGAAAATGGTACCTTACTAGACTGATTACTTCAAGATCAGATTCTCTTCTTCTCTTTTGCTAATTAATCTCTCTATTTTTTTTTTTGTGCTTTCAATTTGTGTTTCCAATTGTGCTCTCTTTTGCCCTCTTGTGGCAGACTATTTATAGACAAGAGAATAATTGCCAATTGATTACCATTAATCTATTTTTTTTTCCGGTTTCTTTTCTTTTAATTGGCCACAATTATGCCGATTCTTATTGCCATTGATTCATTTCTTCGGTTTCTTTTCTATTCAATTGATCACCATTATTCTGATTTTTATGACCATTAATCAATTTCTTTTCGGTTTTTTTTCATTTATTTTGATCATCATTGCCTTGATTTTTATGACAATCAATTCATTTCTTTTCAGTTTTCTTTATTTTTATTTCTTATTACTTTTTTTTTATATTTTAGAAAAGAGTCTGAACAAGAATTAGAGGCAAACAAGAACCGAAAATACTTGTGATTGTTTAAAACTTATATCCCTAATTATTTATTTTTATTTTTATATTTCATTACATATATTTATTATTATTATTATTATTAATTATCATTATTATTATTATTATTATTATTATTATTATTATTATTTCCTTTTCTAATAAAAAGTAAAAAATAAATAAAAATCGGACAAAATTAGGTGTCAACAGTTGCCCTTCTTTACTTGGAATTTACTTGAGAATCAAAGTAAAAATAAGTAAAGATAACAAATCTAATTTTGTCTGAAAAAATAATTTTTTAGAAGAATGCGTGTCGTTTTCCCGACTTTAACATGCGGGTCGTTTTCTCAGCTTCGGGTGCGAGTTGTTTTCTCAGCTTTAACATGCAGGTCGTTTTCTCAGCTTTGGGTACGAGTCATTTTCCCTATTTTAACATGCGGGTCGTTTTCTCGGCTTCGGGTGCGAGTCGTTTTCTCAACTTTAACATGCGGGTCATTTTCTCGGCTTCGGGTGCGAGTCGTTTTCGCGGCTTCAACATTCGGGTCGTTTTCTCGGCTTCTGGTGCGAGTAGTTTTCCCAGATTCAACGTGCGGGTCGTTTTCTCGGCTTCAGGGTGCGAGTCGTTTTCCCGGCTTCAACGTGCGGGTCGTTTTCTCGGCTTTCGGTGCGAGTCATTTTCTCGGCTTCGAGTGCGAGTCGTTTTCCCGGCTTCAATGTGCGGGTCGTTTTCTCGGCTTCGGGTGCGAGTCGTTTTCCCGGCTTCAACATGCAGGTCGTTTCTCGGTTTTAAATTTATAAAATGTCATGAATGAATGAATATGTTGGTTTTTATCAATATTTTTAGTGGACACGACCATTCAAATCATGAATGAGAAAAAACACTTATACCATTTTCTTGAACGTGATATCTTTGATCTTTGTCCTCTTCTTTTTTCCTTTTCTTTCGTTCTTTCCTCTTTTTTTTTTTTTGACGAAGAATTAATAGTGTGATCTAAAGTTATATCCGATTTCATTATATTGAGGTATGGTAATGTTTTACGTTCCAATGCATGATAATCATAAGCACATTAAAAAAAAAGAGTTAAATTATAAAGGTGACAACAGTATATATATCAATATATTGAAAGAAAATATATATACATATATATAGATACGACAAAACAAAAGAAATGGGTGGAAGACCCGACTTGGTTACTAGTAATTCAAAAGTAGATTGTACTAACTTCTCATGTCGTAATATGATCCATATTGTTGGTCTTGTCATTTCAAGTACATATTCTCTATCCTTGTTTTTGTTGTTAATTTTCTTCTTCTCTTGGGTCGCCCTTTTGGGTTTTCAACCCAACAGATATTTTTTGTGTACCCTAACTTTTGCCTAGGTTGCCCGATTTTCAACCTAGCGGGTTTCTTTTTTGTTTTTATTTGTTTTTTGTTTACCCTAGTTTTTGCCTAGGTCGCCCTTTCGGGTTTTCAATCTAGCAGGTATATTTTTTTGTACCCTAATTTTACCTAGGTCGCCTTTTAAGATTTTCAACCTAGCAGGTATTCATTATTTAAGCATAATACTTTTTTACAACGTCTAAGTTTACAAGAAGAGCTAAATCTTTTCCATCCATATTCGTAAGGATCAAACTCCACCCAAGAAAGCTTTTTTCACAACGTATGGACCCCATAGTTACGAGTCCATTTCCCACGATAATCCTTTTGAATGGTTAAGATCTTTTTCAGTACCAAGTATCCTTCCTGGAATTCTCGAGGACGTTTTTTTTTTCTCATACGCTTTTTTCAGTCTTTTTTGGTATAATTGCCCATGGCATAAGCCCGCCAATCTTTTTTCTTCAATCAAATTCAATTGATCAAAACATGTTTGTACCCATTCCGACTCCTCTAGTTTAGCTTCCATTAATACTCTCAGCGAGGGGATTTCTACTTCAATAGGTAGCACAACCTCTATCCCATATGCCAAGGAAAAAGGGGTTGCCCCAATTGAAGTGTGTACCGAAGCACGGTACCCGTGTAGTGCAAACGGCAACATCTCATGCCAATCTTTGTATGTTATAACCATTTTCTGAATGATTTTTTTGATGTTTTTATTTGCTGCTTCAACTGCACCATTCATTTCTGGTATGTATGGGGACGACTTGTGGTGTTGAATTTTAAAGGTGACACACAATTCCTCCATCATTTTGTTATTTAGATTTGTGGCATTGTTAGTAATGATCTTGCTTGGTAGATCATAACGACATATGAATTCCCTTTTTATAAATTTGACTACCACATTTTTTGTTACATTGGCATATGAAGCGGCCTCTACCCATTTGGTAAAGTAATCAATTGCCACCAAGATGAAGCGATGTCCATTTGATGCTTTCGGTTCGATCATTCC
Organism: Cicer bijugum; assembly: GCA_037974875.1. Taxonomy (NCBI): domain Eukaryota; kingdom Viridiplantae; phylum Streptophyta; class Magnoliopsida; order Fabales; family Fabaceae; genus Cicer; species Cicer bijugum. Next base: position 786,463 of record JBBPBT010000722.1, on the reverse strand, counting down.
GATGATATCTATGCCCCACATTGAGAACGGCCAGGGCGTTGAAAGAGTGTTCAGGGGCACTGGTGGGGCGTAGATATTATCAGCATATATTTGTCACTTATGACATTTCTTTACATAATTAAAACAATCTTTTTCTAGGGTGAGCCAATAATATCCGGCCCGGAGAATCTTTCTAGACATGACGTGTCCATTCATATGGATCCCATAAGAGCCATCGTGGATATCTTATAGAATTTATTTCGCCTCATTGGCATCAACACATCTGAGGAGTACCATATCGCGATTCCTCTTATACAAAATATTTTCGTTCACAAAAAAGATCGCGATTAACCGTCTCAAAGTTCTTTTCTCATTCTCCGATATTCCGGGAGGATGTTCTTTATTTATACGATAATGTTTGATGTCGTGATACCACAGTTTTCCATCAGTTTCTTCTTCCATTACATGGAAATAGGCTAGATAATCTCGACTCTCCATTTTAATTGATTGGATTTCATCGTTTCCATTCATTTGGAACATAGATGATAAAGTAGCCAAAGCATCAGCCAATTGATTGTCTTCTCGAGGGACATGGTGAAACGTGATTTTGTCAAATTCTAAAGACAATTCTTTTATGTAGGTAAAATATGGTATTAACTTCTTATCTCGAGTTTCCCATTCTTGGTTAAGTTGATTAATGACTAGGGCTGAATCTCCATATACTTCTAGAACTTTTGCGTTTGATTCCAAAGCCGCTAAAGTTCCCATGGCACAAGCTTCATATTCCGCTATAATATTGGTACAATCAAAACACAATCGCGCTGTGATAGGTATGAACCTTTTTTTGGGAGATATTAAAACAACCCCAATCCCATGCCCCATTATGTTTGAGGCCCCGTCAAACAACAAGGTCCATTTTCCATCAACATTTTCTTCAGACAAAACCATGATGCTTTCGTCTGGGAATTTTCATTGCATTGATTTATAATCATCCATAGGTTGATTAGCTAGATAATCTGCTAAGGCACTCCCTTTGATGGCTTTTTGAGTAACATAGGTAATATCATATTCTGATAGCATCACCTGCCATCGAGCAATTCGCCATATGAGAGCGGGCTTTTCAAAAATGTACTTGATTGGATCCATTTTGGATATCAAATAATTTGTATGGCAAAGCATGTATTGCCTCAAGCGACGAGCCGCCCATGCTAAGGCACAACAAGTACGTTCTAACATTGTATATCTTGTTTCAACATCTGTAAATTTTTTACTTAGATAGTAAAAGGCATGCTCTTTTTTCCTATTTCATCATGTTGCCCTAGTACGCATCTCATGGCCCCATCGAGGACTGTAAGATACATAATCAAGGGTCGGCCCATAACTGGTGGGGCTAGAATTGGAGGCTTTTGCAAATATTGTCGGATTTTTTCAAATGCATTTTGACATTCTTCGTTCCACACAACTGGTTGATTTTTCCGTAAAAGTTTAAATATCGGTGTACAAGTAGCAGTTAGTTGTGATATAAATCTTGAAACATAGTTTAGTCTCCCAAGAAAACCGCGAAATTCTTTTTCTATACTCGGGGGAGGCATTTCTGCAATGGCTCGAATCTTATCGGGATCAACCTCTATTCCCCTCTGACTAACCACAAATCCCAATACTTTGCCCGATCTCACACCAAAAGTGCATTTGGAAGGGTTGAGCTTTAGCTTAAACTTTCTAAGTCTTTCGAAGAGTTTCTTTAGATCAATAATATGTTCTTCTTCTACTTGTGACTTAGCAATCATGTCGTCTACATAAACTTTGACCTCTTTATGTATCATGTCATGGAATAGGGTTACCATAGCTCTTTGGTAGGTTGCCCCAGCGTTCTTCAGACCAAAAGGCATTACTTTGTAACAAAATGTTCCCCAAGGCGTGATGAAAGTCATTTTTTCCATATCTTCAGCTGCCATCTTAATTTGATTATACCCAGAGAAACCATCCATAAAGGAAAAGAGTGAATGGTGAGCCGTATTATCAACCAAAATATCGATGTGAGGTAACGGGAAATCGTCTTTAGGACTGGCTTTATTAAGGTCCCTATAATCGACACACATTCGTACTTTGCCATCCTTTTTTGGCACTGGTACAATATTGGCTATCCATTGAGGATAATTTGCCACAGCTAGGAGTCCTGTGTCAAATTGTTTTTGTACTTCTTCCCTGATTTTTAATGACATATCGGGCTTCATTCGCCTTAATTTTTGTTTGACCGGAGAAAAATTGGGTTTTAAGGGCAATTTATGTTACACTATGCTAGTATCCAGTCCAGACATATCCTGATATGACCAGGCAAAAACATCATTGTATTCATGTAGGAGTTAGGTTAATTTGTGATATACTTCATTCCTTAAGATGGTGGCAACCTTAATTTCTTTTCTTCCTTCTTTCGTCCCTAGATTAACAATTTCTATTGGTTCCTCAAAGGGCACGATACCCTTGATTTCCAGTTCTACCGCTCTTAACAAATCTAGAGGGGGTTCATATTCTTCTTCATTATCTTTTTCTGTCTGATTAACAAGATGGATAAGATTATGCTGCAAGATCTTAGTACAGTCGTCTGTGAATGAACTATTCCCAAATCTACAGGATTCAAGGCTAGGATAAGGAGAAAAAAGGACAGAGAAAAAAGAAAAAAAATGGCGAATGAATATTAAAAAATGAAAGTGGTAAGAAATAACAATAAGAAAACATAATGATAATGCATTTATTGAAATTCAAAGTATTGAGAAAACAACATTGTGTCCATCCTAAATATAATGAAGCATCTTAAGGTCTTAGTAACAGTAATAATGCTTTTAGAATAACATGGGAGAAGGTGCATCCTTGGCTAGGCCCCCTACATTTAATGCGGCTGCCTACATGTATTGGAAAGAGAGAATGTTAATTTTTCTAGAAGCATGTAGTCTTGATATACTAGAAGCAGTAATAGATGGTCCCTATGTGCCAAGAATAGTTGGCACATGTGATTCGTTAATCCCAAAACCCAGATCTGATTTGTCTTAGGATGACAAGAAAAAGGATGGATACAATGCTAAGGCTAAAAACATAATTACCTCTACATTAAGTGCTGACGAATTTTTCAGGGTGTCTAACTGCAAAACTGCCAAAGAGATGTGGGACACACTGCAACAAACGCATGAAGGAACAACAGATGTAAAAAGGGCCCGAATCAACACGCTAATGCATGAGTATGAGCTTTTCAACATGAAGAAAGAGGATTCAGTTAACGATATGCAGACAAGATTCACTCATATAGTCAATAATCTAAATGCTCTTGGTAAGGTGATTGATAATGAGCAACAGATCAGCAAAGTAATGAGGTGTTTGACCAGAGAGTGGCAGCCCAAGATCACTGCCATAGTAGAATCAAAAGACCTACGTAGCATGTCAATTGCCACACTATTTGGAAACCTTAGAGAGCATGAGATGGAACTGCATAGACTAAATGAGGCAGAACAAACAGACAGAAAAAGAAAAGGGTTGTCTCTAAAAGCCCAAGCGCATCAAACAAAGTCTGAACAAGAGATCTGCACAGACGATTCAAATAGTGAGACCGATGAAGATTCAAAAATTGGATTACTTGTCAGAAAATTCAAAAAGTTTCTGAAAAAGAAGGTAAGCAAATCAAGAAAACCCTCAAACTCAAACACAAATGACAGCAAGATAACCTGCTTTGAGTGTGGGAAGACAGGACATATAAAATTTGAGTGCTTCCAATTGCAAAATAGAAATAAGACTGCAAAGGCTAAAGGCAATCAACCACCTCCTAAAACCAGAAAAGCTTGGAATGATAATGATGAAGAATCATCTGCATCTTCAGAAGAAGAAGAAGCTAATCTTTGTCTAATGGCCAACACAAATTCAGATTCTGATAGTGAGGTAAGTTGTACATCCAATCCTACTTATGATGAATTACATGACACATTTAATGAACTGCATGTTGAATATGTTAATGTAATCAAACATTTAATTAGCACTAAGAGATTGTTAGAAAAACAGTGCATGCTTTATGAAGAGATTAAACTGGAACATGAGTCTCTTAAAGACATAAATGAAACTTTGAAAACGGAAGTTCATGCACTACAATGTGACTTAGAAAAGTTTAATAGTGGTAAAAACAATCTAAATATGCTTCTTGGGAACCAAAGGAATCATAATGAAAAATCTGGTATTGGTTATAGACCAAATGGAAAAGATCATAAGAATCACAATAATAAATTTGGAATTGGCTATAGACAAAATAAGAATCCTAAAAAGAATCAGAAATTTGTTAGATGAAAGCATATGAATGATGTCTTCTTTAAACCAAATCAAATTTCATCCTCTGCTGTTTCATGTCACTTTTGCTGTAAAAAGGGACATATAGCATTTAATTGTAAACTGAAGAGGCTTGCTTACATGGGATGGAAACAAATTTGGAAAGTTAAGAAACCCATGTTTGAAACTAACCCTCCAGGACCCAATCTGAATTGGGTACCTAAAACTTAAATTTTGTTTTGCAGATATGCTTGACATCCAAGACTCATTCATGGTACCTAGACAGTGGATGTTCCAAGCATACGACAGGAGACAAATCAAAATTCTTGTCTCTGAACTTAAAAGATGGAGGACATGTTAAATACGGTGACAATAACAAAGGTAAAATACTTGGTATTGGAGACATAGTGAAGGAATCAACAACGGTAATCAAGGACGTTCTCTATGTAAAAGATTTAAAACACAATTTGATTAGTCTAAGTCAACTCTGTGATAAGGGATTTCAGGTATGTTTTACATCTCAGTCTTGTATACTTGAGCACAAGGAGAATAAAGACATAAAGTTAGTAGGTGAAAGGGTTAGTAACATATAAATGCTTGAATATTCCTCAATCCAATCGATTGGTCAATCGATTGAAAAATTGGTAAATAGTTTAAAGAATCGATTGCATAATCGATTAATTTGTCCCCAGACATCCAAAGATGTGAAATTTTCCCAACTCCAACCCGAGCGTCGATTGGGTAATCGACTGTGTCAAATTTTAAAGCCAGCAAACAAAGTAAATCGATTTGGAAATCGATGCTGAGATGAGCAGTTTCCTGAACTGATATGGAAATTGATTTGGACATCGATTTAGTAATTCGAAGGGAATCGATTTGGAAATCGATTTGAAGCATGATTGTTGCAAAAAAAGTTACTAGCTGTTGGAGGTAATTATGACTGTGATTTTTCACCTTCCTCTAGTAACGGTAACTTAATCGATTGGCCAATCGACTTATCATGTGCAAAAACTTAAAAACATCGATTGGCTAATCGATTCTAAACAGTAATACTTAAACCCTAAATCGATTTCTCATCTTACTTTTCCCAAATTTCTAAAAACTTCTCAAACCTCTCCGCTCTTTCTCTGCAAGCTTTTCATTTCTCAACCTTCTCAAACGTTTTAATCCTCATTATTCTTAAAAATGGCTAGAGTAAAATAAACCAGTTACAAATCCCCTGCTTCCTCATCCTCAAGTTGGAAAACCCCCTCACTTCCACCCACTTCAAAACGAGTTTCCATTCCAACGCATAAAATCACGGCAAAGGACAAAGGGAAAGCTATTGCCATTGATCGAGGAAAGACTTAGAAAAGGAAGGATCCTCCCACTGCTGAAAAACTAATGAATGACGCTATAAAAGAGCAAACCTAGAAGAAGAAGAAACCCACTTCTTCTCCTCAGCCCAAGAAGACTCAATCCTCAAAAGGTAAAGCTGAGGACTTTGCTTTATCATCTGCATTTCTTAAACGAAAAATCCATGAGGCACGAACCATGGATTTGCTTACTTTGATTCTAATGGATTCACATTCCAAAACCATATGAGATTCCATGGTTTGGAAGGTTTTCTTTCTTGCTCCATTGATATATATCCAAGATTGATTAAGGCATTCTACTCTAACTTCACTCTCACCGATAATGGTTTTGAGTCTGAAGTAAAAGGAAAAAACAATTTCTATGTCCTTTGAGGAGTTTTCTGAGATTTTGGGATAGCCTTTTTTATGGTCGGACCCATCCGGACTCTGCTGATGACGCGTGGGAAACATCATTAGACAGACACGCAGTAATTCAAGACCTGATGATTGAAGGATTCGTCGAAAAGATATCACTTCCTATCGGTCAAATGAAGGTCGAACATCGAATGTTGATGTACGTACTAACAAGGATGTTGGTACCTCAATCAGGCAACCACGCTGTAGTCCAGAAGATGGAATTATTCTTCTTTAGGGATTGTTCAAGGAGCTCAAGATGAGTTGGGCTTGGATTGTTCTCATGAATATGTCAGAAACAGCACATGGTAAGCAGTTGCTCCCCTACCCACAACTAATAACAAAGATTCTGAGACATTTCAAAATCTCTGTTGTCAATGAAGAATCCACAAAAACCACTCTCATTTTTGGTGAATCAATTGTAAATCAAATGCAATTGAAAAGAATAAACGGCATTTGGACAAGGGCACAGCCACATGCCGAACACCCTGAGCTAGTTGAACCCCATTCCGAGGTTTTAGCTAAGTTGCTGGAATTGATAGAGACTCAAGCTGCTCATAATGCCCGAGTGGAAGACTCTCTAAGGAAGCTCCAAGCAACTCTAAACTCAGTAGTTCAGGATGTTGATGCAATACAAGAACATTTAGGGCTTAAGATGTCATTTGAAGATATTGTTGACATAGGCCGTCAAGAAACTAAAGAACAAAACCCCACCTACTTAGATAGCACTGGACCTCATGGTGAGGAGACACTTGCTAAGACTAATACAGCAGTCTCTACCTCTCCCGTTGGTAATAATGAGGAACAGACCTAGATTAGTTGTTTAGGATTTTGTTTTTGTTGCTATTGTGTAATGTTCTTTTATTGTTGTGTAATGTTCTGTCCTGTTCTATCTTTTTGCATTTAATGACAAAAGGGGGAGAAATTTTACGAATTTAACCTGTGTTGCTTGTGCTTGTGTTGCTGCTGAATTGATAAATTGCTCTGATACCAAAATTTTGTGTTGCTGCTAAAATGATAAATTATGTCATATTGTGTCATAGCTCTGATACTGCATTGCTATACAATATTTTGTGATAGCTCTGATACTGCTAACTTGTGTTAGAAAGCTCTGATATTGCTATATAGCTCTGATGCTGCAATGAAACTGAATTGATACTCTGATACTAATTCTAATAAATGTCTTTTAACAAGCTCTGATAATACTATGCTGATGATATTAAGCTCTATTAAATTGTACTGAAACCAAACCTGATTATGGTGCTCTGATACTCTGATATTAATTTGTAATAAGAAAGCTCTGATAATCTGATGTTAAATTTTTAATAAACTTTAGTATTTTTTTTTGCTCTAATACCCTGATACTAAACTTGGATAGATTATGCTTATGCTGCTGAAATGAATCATGAATTCCAAAATTCAGGGGGAGTTTTTAAATAATAATAATTATAAAGTTGTAAACCCAAGGTTAAATTGTATGTCTGTCATTTAAACAAAAAGGGGGAGATTGTAAGACATATGACTCCTTGATCATGACTTTGATATAAGGGGTGAATACTATACATATGCCTCCTTGATCATGATTTTGATATAATATCCAAACATACAATGTATATGCATTATTTGATTGATCTAATGGTTTGAATTGAGAAACATTTCAGGGAAATGAACAAACACTACACATTTGGACAAAACTTGGAAGTCAAGCAATCACTCAAAAGATGGATGATATACTACCAGCTTGAAGAATGATGTATAAGTGTGACTAGTGTTAATAGTGTCCATTAGGTAGACTTAATCATAATGATTTCTCACATAAATCTGCCAATGAAATCATAAAATAAGGTTTTAATCAATCAAGTAATAAATCAACAGATAAGTCAATTGATGAATCAATTGGGAAATCGATTGTTTGACTCAAAGTTAGAGTTTTTACTAAGTGAATCGATTGGGAAATCGATTACTTAAAGGGTTTTAGTGAAACCTGTATTCTGGGTTTAAACCAATCCATTGGACAATCGATTAGCACATCAATTGAGAAATCGATTTTGTGATTCACAGAACCAAGCTCGTACTGAGTTAATCGATTCAAAAATACTTTTTCATCAGACATGGGTTTTGTGATCAACCAAATCGATTGGACAATCAATTGAAACAAGTTTCTTAACTTGCAAGGTATTTACTAATCGATTAGGTAATCGATTGAAAAAAAATGAACTGGTTAATCATTTATTAGAAACATGTTGCATAATCGATTGGCACATTGATTTCAACTAAAATAGTTATGCTATTGTAACAAGCCAAATCGATTGGCAAATCGATTGGATTAAAACATTTGAGTCACTGTGACCAGTCAAGTCGATTGGCAAATCGATTGGATTAAAACATTTGAATCACTGTGACTAGAAAGTCGATTGGCAAATCGATTGGAGTAAAACATCTGAGTCACTGTGATTAGCCAAATCGATTTGCACATCGACTGAAATAAATGTTTGAGTTACAGGGAGAATTCAGCCCATTGCCAAATCGATTATGACAATGAATATGAGTCGACTGAGTAATCAATTGTTTTGATCACATTGTTTGAACAAAACACCTATAATCAATTATTCTGTAAGCAATAAGCTTCCCTGATCTAGTTTTTGATTTATGTACCAAACATACAAGTGCACATTAAATAGTTGCTTGATCTAATGTTTTGAATCAAGAAACATTTCAGGCATACATGAAGACACTACAACACTTGGAACAATAGTTTGCAACTCAAGGAATCAACCATAGTTGGAGGATGCACTTGAAGAAGATGCAGTTTATGTATAGTTGTATTAAGTGTCTAGGTATCAAGTTAAGTAAACAATCACTAGAGTCTCACACAAGACATGCCAATGAGTTTTTGTCATTCATTCATGTGTTATGAAACTTAAAATTGTAAACACTCGATTGAACAATCGATTGAATGGGTTATCAATCGAATGTCACATAAACTGTCTTAAACAACTGAGGTCTGTAACAAGATCAGTCGATTGTCCAGTCGATTGCACAATAGACTGACAACTCGATTGATGCTCAAATTCAAGTTACAGAGAGCACTCAGTCTGTGCCCACTCGATTAACCACTCGATTGTTCACTCGATTGGCAACTTGATTGTCTGCAGTATCTGAGTCATTTTGACCACGATACTCGATTGACCAATCGATTGATGCAATATTTCATATCACAGTGAGCACCCAATTTTGAACAACTCAATTGCTCACTCGATTGAAAGGAAATTATGGCATCAGGTCTGAATCATCTGATCACGACAATCGATTGACCAATCGATTGATGCAACATTTCATATCACAGTGAGCACCCAGTTTTGGCCAACTCGATTGCTCACTCGATTGAAAGGTTTTCATAGCATCAGGTCTGATTCAGTAACTTGATCAATCGATTGACCAATCAAGTGAAGCCTATATAATTCAAGATTCCAGAAACACAGAATATACAACACTCGATGCAGCAATCGATTGTATCCTTACAAATTCGATTGGGCAATCGATTGTCCTGGTGTTTGTCTTGAATATATATATGGTGCCTCAAATATTTTTCAGAATAACCCAAGAACTACTAATAACAACCAAAAACGAAAAAGAACTCTTGCATAAAAACTTTTCACAATTTCAGAACCTCTTGTTCTCAATCTTGCATATCTCTGAAAACATGTTAAAAGAAAAGTTTTTCTAACACACAAAAATATTCATTTTGGCACATCAAATCTTTTGTGTGGTGCTAGAGTGATTGAACACATTTCTTGATACTATTCTTCTTTGTTCGTGACAAAGACAATTCTCTGTAATTGAAGCTATAACAAATCCAGTTTAGAAACTGGTGGCTATCCTTGTTGGTGTGGGATCATCAAGAGGAAGTCTACTTTGATCTTGTGTGAGTTTGGGGATAAAATACAAGGATCAAGGGGTGACAAGATAGAAGTGAAGGGAGTTAGATTGATAGGTCGTGTAGAAGACTGGAAAATCTGTAAAAGTACTCGAATTCATTCTATAGTGAAAAAGGCTGGAATCATGATTATGATTACAGGACTGGATGTAGGCCGTTGGATCAACGGCTGAATCAGGATAAATCTTGGTGCAATCTTTCCTATCCCTTCTCTTTAATTTTCAGCATCGTTTAATTGCTTGTTTTGCATGCTCCTTGAATAAATCTTGTATGTGACTTTAAGTTTCCGCTGTGTGTGTAAATTGTATGATTGGTGCATAATTGAATTGGGAATTATGTCTAACTAGTTGGAGTTGATCTTAATTCTCTTGTTATTAATAAAAAAGAAGTCATAGTTTTCCAACAGTTGGCATCAAGAGCCTGACTTTTTTAGAGAAAAACTCATAAAAGAAAATGACTTCTTTGGATTTCCTAGGAGAAGGAGCATCTCTAACCAGACCCCCTGCCTTTAATGGTACAACATACATGTACTGGAAAGAAAGAATGCTTATCTTTCTGGAAGCATGTGGGCTGGACATTTTAGATGCAGTGGAAAATGGTCCTTACATTCCTAAAATTGCAGGTATTGATGGATCATCATGCATTATCAAACCAAGAGCTGATTGGTCTGATGATGACAAAAAGAAAGTTGGTTACAATGCTAAAGCAAAGAATATCATAACATCAACCTTAAGTGCAGAAGAATTCTTCAGAGTGTCAAACTGCAAGACTGCAAAGGAAATGTGGGACACTTTGCAAGAAACACATGAAGGTACTACAGATGTCAAACGGGCAAGAACAAATACACTTATGCACGAGTACGAACTTTTCTGCATGAAGAAAGATGAATCTATAAATGATCTACAAACCAGATTCACCCACATTATCAACAATCTACATGCCTTGGGAAAAATTGTGGATAATGAACAGCAGATAGGACAAGTCATGAGGTGTTTGTCAAGAGAATGGCAACCCAAAATAACTGCCATTGCTGAGTCTAAAGATCTTGCCAACATGACTATAGCAACACTGTTCGGAAAGCTTCGTGAACATGAGATGGAACTACATAGATTAAATGAGACAGAGCAATCAAACAGAAAAAGCAAAGGAATTGCACTGAAAGCTCAAACTCAAAAAGCAAAAACTGAACAAGATTCAGAAAGCTCAGAAAGTGAATCAAGTGAAGAACCTGAGATAGGTATGTTGGTCAGAAAATTTAAGAAGTTTCTGAAAAAGAAAGGAGGCCAGTCAAGGAAACCACAGAATTCCAAAACAAAAGGCTCCAGCAAGGGTGATACCAGTGATAGCAAAGTTATAACTTGCTATGAATGTGGGAAAACAGGCCACATCAGATCTGAGTGTTACAAGCTGCAAAACAGAAACAAGCCTACTAAGACTAAGGGCAAAGATCAGCAACCTTCAAACAGGAAAGCCTACATTGCCTGGAATGACAATGATGAAGATTCATCTAAAGAATCAGAAAATGAAGAAGCTAACTTGTGTCTCATGGCTAATACTGATTCAGAATCTGACAGTGAGGTAAGTACTACATCTAATCCATCTTATGATGAACTTCATGATGCCTTTAATGAACTGCATTCTGAACATGTTAGTGTACTTAAACAACTGATTAGTACTAAGAAACAGCTAGAAGAAAAATGCATGCAATTTGATGAAGTTAATTTGAAGCTTGAGTCTCTTATAGATATAAATGAAAAACTGAAAAGAGAAACTCATTAACTGAAATGTGATGTAGCTAAGTTCAACAGTGGTAAAAACAATTTAGAAAGACTTCTTAGAAATCAGAGAAATCTAGATGTTAAAACTGGACTTGGTTATAAACAAAACATGCATATGAAAAGGCATCAGAAATTTGTTCAATCTAAACAAATGTATGATAACTTTACTAGACCAAATCAGAAGCCATCCACTGCTGTTGTATGTCACTTTTGCTGCAAAAAAGGACATAAAGTGTTCAATTGCAAACTGAAAAAACGTGCCAACAGAGGATGGAAACAAATCTGGAAAGTTAAGGAATCATCATTTGAAACTAACCCCCCATGACCCAATTTGAATTGGGTACCTAAATCCAAAACCTGATTATTTTATGCAGATATGCTTGGCATCCAGAAATCAGTCTTGGTATCTGGACAGTGGATGCTCCAGGCATATGACTGGAGACAAGTCCAAATTGTTGTCTCTGAACTTAAAAAGTGGTGGCTTTGTCAAATACGGAGACAACAACAAAGGAAAGATCCTTGGCATTGGAGATATAGGAAATAACTCAACTGCTATTATCAAGGATGTTTTATTTGTTGAAGGCCTGAAACACAACTTACTAAGCATTAGTCAGCTGTGTGACAAAGGGTTTAAGGTAAACTTTACTTCCATATCCTGCACGCTTGAGCATAAGGAAGTTGAAGGTATGAAACTGACAGGTAAAAGAATTAATAATATTTACATGATAAATTTTGATTTGTTACCTGCAAATGATTTCTGTTGCTTGTTGTCTAGTGCTGATGAGAGCTGGCTGTGGCACAAACGAGTGGCTCATATTCATATGGACCACTTGAACAGGCTTGTCAGCAAGCAGCTAGTCCTAGGTCTCCCAAATAGGAAGTTTTCTAAGGACAGACTATGTAACTCCTGCGAGAGGAGTAAGCTAGTCAAATCCTCTTTCCCCCCTGTAGACTTGGTTCAAACCAAGAAGGTTTTAGAGTTGGTGCATATGGACCTCTTTGGTCCATCTCAGGTTAGAAGTTTTGGAGGAAACCTATATGGCTATCTTTTGGTAGATGATTACACAAGGTTCACATGGACATATTTTCTAACTCACAAGAGTGAGGCATTCTCAACTTTCAAAAAAAATTTGCTGCTTTGACTCAAAATGAGAATAATGCGAAAATCATATCCATAAAAAGTGATCATGGAGGTGAATTCCAAAATGATGCTTTTCAAACCTTCTGTGAAAATCATGGTATCAAACATATCTTCTCAGCCCCTAGAACTTCACAGCAGAATGGAGTAGTAGAAAGGAAGAATAGATCCTTAGAAGAGCTTGCTAGGACAATGCTCAAAGATTCTAATCTTCCCAAGTACTTTTGGGCTGATGCCATTAACACTGCTGCTCATGTAGTGAATAGGGTTCTCATTAGACCTTTTCTTAGAAAGACTCCCTATGAGTTATACAAAGGGAGAAAGCCTAACATCTCCTACTTTAGGATTTTTGGGTGTAAGTGCTTTGTGTTAAACAATTGCAAGGGACCTTTAGGTAAATTTGATCCTAAGGCAGATGAGGGTATCTTTCTAGGGTATTCCCAAGTTAGTAAGGCCTATAGAATCTACAATAAAAGGACCAAAACTATAGAGGAGTCTGTACATGTCAAATTTGATGAAAACTTGAACAGCACTCTTTCTATAGTTGATAAGTCGTTGGATGATGTTGTGGATTCTGAATCCATAGAAACCAGTGAGCCTGAACCTCCAACCAACCTTGACTGTGTGGAACCTATTAGGGAAGTTGACCTACCCAAAGAGTGGAAGTTTGCCAAAAACCATCCCATAGATAACATTATTGGAGAGATTTCAAAAGGTGTTTCAACCAGAAAATCCCTTAGAGAGTTTTGCAACCTTACAGCTTTTGTTTCACAAGTAGAACCCAAAAACATTAAGGAAGCTCTTATGGACCCTGACTGGATAGTAGCCATGCAAGAAGAGCTAAATCAGTTTGAGAGAAACCAAGTGTGGACTCTTGTTCCTAGACCAGAGGGTAAACATGTCATAGGAACTAGGTGGGTCTTCAGAAACAAAATGGATGAGAATGGTGTGATTACCAGGAACAAGGTTAGATTAGTGGCCAAAGGTTACAACCAAGAAGAAGGTATAGACTATGATGAGACTTATGCCCCAGTTGCCAGACTAGAAGCTATCAGGATTTTATTGGCATATGCTTGTGTAATGGATTTCAAATTATTTCAAATGGATGTTAAAAGTGCTTTTTTAAATGGAGACATTAAGGAGGAAGTCTTTGTAAGTCAAACTCCAGGTTTTGAAGATCTTAAGCTTCTAAATCATGTGTTTAAACTTACAAAAGCCCTCTATGGCTTGAAACAAGCTCCAAGAGCTTGGTATGATAAGCTGAGCAATTTCCTTTTACAAGAAAATTTTTCAAGGGGAAATGTAGATAAAACACTTTTTATCAAAAGACAAGGAAAAGACATTTTGTTGGTACAAATTTATGTTGATGACATAATATTTGGATCAACAAATGATAAGCTTTGTAAAGATTTTGAAAATACTATGAAAGGCAGATTTGAAATGTCCATGATGGGAGAATTGACTTACTTCCTGGGATTTCTAATCAAACAAAGCAAAAATGGAATTTTCCTTAGTCAATCAAAATATTGCTGTGATCTTTTAAAGAAATTTAATTTTGAAAAATTTAAATCCATTGACACGCCTATGAGTCAATCCTGCTACTTAGATAAGGATGAATCGGGTAAAGCTGTAGATGTGACTGTGTTTAGAAGCCTAATAGGATCTCTTCTCTACCTAACCGCTAGCAGACCGGACATCATGTTTAGTGTGTGTATGTGTGCTAGATACCAGGCCAATCCTAAGGAATCTCACCTCAGTGATGTCAAGAGAATCTTCAGATATCTCTTAGGAACCAAAGATCTTGGTTTATGGTATCCTAAGGGATCCACTTGCACTCTAGTTGGTTACTCTGATTCTGACTTTGCTGGATGCAAATTAGACAGGAAAAGTACCTCAGGTACTTGCCAACTTCTAGGTAACTCTCTTGTTTCTTGGCATAGCAAGAAACAAAACAGTGTAGCACTCTCAACTGCTGAAGCTGAGTATGTTGCTGCTGGTAGTTGTTGCGCTCAAATTCTTTGGATGCAGCAACACCTCTCTGATTTTGGGGTGAACCTAGGGATTGTGCCTATTTTGTGTGATAATGCTAGTGCTATTAACATTACTAAGAATCCTGTCATGCATTCTATGACCAAGCACATTGAAATAAGGCATCACTTCATTCGAGATCAATATCAACAGGGCAAGATTAAGTTGGAATATGTCAATACAACTGAGCAGTTGGCTGACATTTTCACCAAGGCCTTGCCTAAGGACAGTTTCTTCTTTATAAGAATGAAACTGGGCATCATTGATCCCAATGAAATCTGATCCTTATACCCAATTCGACTGCACAATCAAGTGTCCTGTGGCCAAATTGGCATTAATTCACTCAATAGTCGATTGTGAAATCGACTGATTGATGAAAATTGCCTCATTTTGTCAATCTGGAAATTCGATATTCGATTGCAACATCAAATGGATGGGTCTCAGTTTTATTTTGTTTATGTCTGTTTTATTTTATGTTTGCTTTAATCGAATGGGCATTCGATTGCTAGTTTCTCAAAAGCCTGTCTGTTGAAGTTCTCATCACGTCAATCGAATGGCAAATCGAGTGTTCATGTATCTGGAACCAGTTGTCTGAAATTTTTGTTCCGATATTCGATTGGGTAATCGAGTGATGCACTGGAAGTTGGTTAAAACTCGATTGGACACGCGACTGTTTGGAATAAGTGAACCACAAGTCAGAGGACTTTTGGAAATCAAAACCCGAGCATCGATTGGGTAATCGATTGACAGGTATCCGTTGAGAAAATTATAGCCGTTGGATGAGTGTAACGGTCATATTTTTAACCTAGAAATGCAGGCAGTCGATTGGGCAATCGAATTTCAACAGTACTATATAAATCTGGACTTCACAACTCGATTTCTCAATCCAATACTGCATTCTGCTATCATCTTCTTCATCAAACTGTGATCTGTTCTTCATCCAATCAACCTCAAATTCACATTACTCAATGGCTAGAGTTAAACGAACTGGTAGGAAACCAATTGTTACCTCTGCTGGCCCTTCTTCCAGAACTGTTCAACCATCCAGCTCATCTTCCTTTTCTTCTACCTCTAGTGGAAGAACTCCCTCACCATCACCTCCTCCACCTCCTTCACCTCCAGCAAAAAGGGTTTCAATCCCTACTCATAAGGTACAGGCGAAGGACAAGGGCAAAGGTATTGCCACTACTCCTGAAGTAAGCAAAAAGAGGAAAGTTCCTCCGTCTGAAAAACTGCTGGGAGACGCAATGAAAGAGCTAAAGAAGAAGAAGAAGAAGCCTTCATCTCCACCTAAAAAGGCTAAGCCTTCACAAGAGAAGGCTACTGAAGGCAAGACTGTCCCAGATTCATTTGCCAAAAGAAAAATCCAAGATGCTAGAACTCTGGATTTTCCTTATTTTGATCAAAATGGTTTTTCCTTTCAAAACCATTTAAGGTTCCATGGTTTGGAAAACCTCCTTACCTGTTCTTTGGATGTCTATCCAAAACTGGTAAGAGCCTTCTATTCCACCTTCATCCTCACCAAGACTGGTTTCGCTGCTGAAGTGAAAGGCAAAAGAATGGCAATGACCTTTGAAGATTTTTCAAAGTTAACTGGTTTGCCGTTTTGTGGATACACTATCGATGGCCGAGCACAGGACGCTCCTGAAGATGAAGGTTGGGAAAACTCCATCAACAAGCATGCTGCCTTACAAGAGTTGATGATGGAAGGATTTGTCGAAAAAGGAACCATTCAAGCTGGTCAAATGAAGGTTGAGCACAGGCTGCTCATGTACGTGCTAACACGAATGTTAGTACCTAGAGCCAGAAATCATGCAGTTGTACAGCGGCTAGACGTTGTCTTGCTATGGGGACTGTACAAGGAACTGAAAATGAGTTGGGCATGGATTGTGCTGCTGAACATGCATGAATCAGCACAAGGGAAACACATCCTGCCCTACCCCCAATTGGTTATGAGGATTCTGAGGCATTTCAAGGTGTCTCTAGCCAATGAAGAATCACTCACAACCACTCATACATTTGGTGAAGCTATTGTCAACCAAATGCAGATAAGAAGGATCAACAATGTTTGGACAAGGACTCCAACAACTGCTGATCATGCACAACCAAGTGCTGATCAAGCCCAGTCAAGTGCCCAAGCACCTACATCAGCTGAAGGATCTTCTGAGATCATGGCAAAGCTGATGGAGATTTTGAAACATCAGACTGAACACAGTGAGAGGGTGGAAGCTTCTCTTCTAAAGCTTCAAACAGCCTTGGAATCAGTTCAGAAGGATGTTTCAGACATCCAGGAGCACTTGGGTCTCAAGATGTCTTTCGAAGACATTGCAGAGATTGGGAGGCAATCAACTGCTGAACAAAACCAGAACATTGAAATTGGTTCTGATTCTCATGGGGAGAAGACACCTACTGAGGGTAATACAGCGGTCTCTCCTCCTCCTGCTGGTGATAATGAGGATCAAGCCTAAGGTTTTAGTGGTCTAGGTTTATTTTGATGTTGTTTGATTGTTTCTGGTTGCTTGCTTGTACTTACATGTGTTGCCCATTAATTTCCTCTTGTATTTTTTGTCGTATGTCTTTTTGTATTAATGACAAAAAGGGGGAGATTATTTTGATTAATATGAGATTATAATATCTGAGATTATGTTGTATTTGATTCTCTGTGCTGTTTTGTATCTGATGATGTATATGCTCTGGGTTAATGCTGGATTAACATTCTGATGAAATACTGATGGTATAACTCTGATAATCTGATATTGATTTTGTGCAAAATGTTGATATTGTACTGCTGCATTGTTGCTGATATTGCATTACACATGTCCTGATTAATGCACATTCATGGTCTGATACATACTAAGCTCTGGTGCTTTATTTACATCTGAATCTAATACATACATGTTACACAAATTTGTTTCACTCCCTGGTCATGCACTAAATTGTTTGCATCATGCATTCCAAAACTAAGGGGGAGATTTTTTATAATCTCAATATTAATTGTATGTTTGTCATTAAATCAAAAAGGGGGAGATTGTAAGCAATAAGCTTCCCTGATCTAGTTTTTGATTTATGTACCAAACATACAAGTGCACATTAAATAGTTGCTTGATCTAATGTTTTGAATCAAGAAACATTTCAGGCATACATGAAGACACTACAACACTTGGAACAATAGTTTCCAACTCAAGGAATCAACCATAGTTGGAGGATGCACTTGAGGAAGATGCAGTTTATGTATAGTTGTATTAAGTGTCTAGGTATCAAGTTAAGTAAACAATCACTAGAGTCTCACACAAGACATGCCAATGAGTTTTTGTCATTCATTCATGTGTTATGAAACTTAAAACTGTAAACACTCGATTGAACAATCGATTGAATGGGTTATCAATCGAATGGCACATAAACTGTCTTAAACAACTGAGGTCTGTAACAAGATCAGTCGATTGTCCAGTCGATTGCACAATAGACTGACAACTCGATTGATGCTCAAATTCAAGTTACAGAGAGCACTCAGTCTGTGCCCACTCGATTGACCACTCGATTGTTCACTCGATTGGCAACTTGATTGTCTGCAGTATCTGAGTCATTTTGACCACGATACTCGATTGACCAATCGATTGATGCAATATTTCATATCACAGTGAGCACCCAATTTTGAACAACTCGATTGCTCACCCGATTGAAAGGAAATTATGGCATCAGGTCTGAATCATCTGATCACGACAATCGATTGACCAATCGATTGATGCAACATTTCATATCACAGTGAGCACCCAGTTTTGGCCAACTCGATTGCTCACTCGATTGAAAGGTTTTCATAGCATCAGGTCTGATTCAGTAACTTGATCAATCGATTGACCAATCAAGTGAAGCCTATATAATTCAAGATTCCAGAAACACATAATATACAACACTCGATGCAGCAATCGATTGTATCCTTACAAATTCGATTGGGCAATCGATTGTCCTGGTGTTTGTCTTGAATATATATATGGTGCCTCAAATATTTTTCAGAATAACCCAAGAACTACTAATAACAACCAAAAACGAAAAAGAACTCTTGCATAAAAACTTTTCACAATTTCAGAACCTCTTGCTCTCAATCTTGCATATCTCTGAAAACATGTTAAAAGAAAACTTTTTCTAACACACAAAAATATTCATTTTGGCATATCAAATCTTTTGTGTGGTGCTAGAGTGATTGAACACATTTCTTGATACTATTCTTCTTTGTTCGTGACAAAGACAATTCTCTGTAATTGAAGCTGTAACAAATCTAGTTTAGAAACTGGTGGCTATCCTTGTTGGTGTGGGATCATTAAGAGGAAGTCTACTTTGATCTTGTGTGAGTTTGGGGATAAACTACAAGGATCAAGGGGTGACAAGATAGAAGTGAAGGGAGTTAGATTGATAGGTCGTGTAGAAGACTGGAAAATCTGTAAAAGTACTCAAATTCATTCTATAGTGAAAAAGGCTAGAATCATGATTATGATTATAGGACTGGATGTAGGCTGTTGGATCAACGGCTGAATCAGGATAAATCTTGGTGCAATCTTTCCTATCCCTTCTCTTTAATTTTCAGCATCGTTTAATTGCTTGTTTTGCATGCTCCTTGAATAAATCTTGTATGTGATTTTAAGTTTCCGCTGTGTGTGTAAATTGTATGATTGGTGCATAATTGAATTGGGAATTATGTCTAACTAGTTGGAGTTGATCTTAATTCTCTTGTTATTAATCAAAAAGAAGTCATAGTTTTCCAACATATTCAATCGATTCTGATATAAACTTAGTATCAGTTTCTGATTTATGTATTAAAAGAATTGATTGGCAAATCGATTAGATCCTATATTTTCAAGATTCAAGCAAAACAAGAAACGCGATAATCGATTAGGCAATCGGTTAAACTGAAATTACACTTTTATGAAATCGATTGTTCTGATGTTTTTCTGAAAATATATAAACTAATTCAATCACAAATCTTTTATAACTTTGAAACTTTTGAAACATAACACTTGAATAATTTTTCTCATAAACTATATACTGAAATACAGTTGGAAAAAGATTCTCATATCTCACTAACAATACATTGGCAAATTCTATGTGAGATATTCTATTGTGATTGAGTCATTCTTCTTAGTCTTCTTTTATTTCTTTTGTAAAGAACAACTATATGTATAGAAGTTTCTGGAAAATCCAGTGGTGTAAACTGGTGGCTATCTTTGTTGGTGCGTGTGTTCATCAAGAAGAAGTCTCAACTTGATCTCGTGAGGGTTTGGCGAGTAGCTCTTAGGGATAAGTTGGTGTTTTAATAGATGTGATGTTGAGTTGGATGGATAGGCTGTGATTGAGCTGGAAAGTTTGTAAAACGTACTCATGTCAATTCTAGTGAAAGGCTGAAATCATTGTTGATTTCAGGACTGGATGTAGGCAATCAAACGGATAGCCGAACCAGTATAAATTCTTGGTGCACGATTTCCTTTATCTCTTCTCTTTATATTGATATTGCATGAATATATGTTCTTGAATGTTTGTATTTGTGAATCGTTGTTTCTGAATAAGTTCTTGGGACTGTCATTGTTAACTTGGTTAATAATCTTGTAAAATTAGTGAAGTCATTTCATATAATTTTTTAACAAATAGAGGCCATAATTTTCTAACAACTTTTGATCCTACACCACACGGACGAATCCAATTAGCCTCCCCATCAAACACGTCATCTTTAGTTGCTGCAATATGGATCTCACTTGTTGGTCTTACACTTTGGAAATTATGTCAGATGTCACAGATGGGAATCCTTTCAATTCTTGGTTCTCGATTTTCATTTCGAGCTAATCTTTTTTCTTTTTTCTCTTTGACTAATCTCCATTTGTCAGCCCTGGTGGGTTTGTAGCCTAAACCCCACTTATCTCTATTCTCAGGAAGTTCCACCAGTTCTTTAAGCCATTCTTCATCCTTCCCCAACCCGTGCCATGGACAGTGTCCTCTACTCAACAAGAACTTGGCCACCATAATAGCCGTGTTTGACATATGTGGTTCTATAAGTGTCGTCTCGACATAAGCAATATCCACAATTTCTAGTGTTTGGAAGGTAGTTTCTAGAGCTTCTTCTGCTGTCTCAACATAAGGCGTGGTGGACAACTTACTCACCAACAAGTCTCCTTCTCCAGACACGATTACCAATTGATCATTTACCATATACTTCAGCTTTTGATGAATGGTTGATGGCACTACGCCGGTAGAATGTATCCATGGTCTTCCTAATAAACAACTATAAGCGTGTACAATATCCATCACGTAAAACGTGATTTCAAATGTGACCAGGCCTATTTGAATTGGGAGTTCAATTTCCCCCATTACTTCTCTGCGACTCCCATCGAAAGCTCTAACAACCATGGGATTTGGTCTCATATACGTACCATCACAAGGTAGTTGTGTTTGACGCCATAAAATGGCTTTCTTCTTCCTTTTTCTTATTCACACCTGCGGGCAATTATTTTGTGTTATTTAATTCGTTATAGCCAAAAACAATCTTTTCGCTTTTCAATCCCATTTCTAATCTTTCACTTATGATGACGAGATCTGAAAAATTTGATGAAACGCTTCCTATCATTTTGTCATAAAATGGAGGTTGAATAGTATTTATGAACATAATCACCATTTCTTTTTCAGATAGGGGGGTTCAACCTAGGAAGCTGACTCCGTCCATCGTTAGGCATATTCCTTGAATGTTTCATTGTCTCGTTTTGTCATATTTTGCAACTGCTTTTTATCAGGAGCCATGTTGAGATAATATTTGTACTGTTTCAAAAATGCATCCACCAAATCTTTCCAATAGCCGATATGACCTCGTTCAAGCTGCATATACCAACTCAGGGAGGCTCTTGTCAAACTATCTTGAAAGAAGTGGATTAGTAGTTTTTCGTCATGGGCACAAAAACCCATTTTTCGACAATACATAATAAGATGGTTCTTGGGGCATGTTGTTCCCTTGTATTTGTCAAATTCAGTCAATTTGAATTGCGGTGGTATTATAACATCAGAAACGAGGCATAGGTCTGAAGCATCAAATCCATAATTGTTTCCCCCTTCGATAACTCTCAAGTGTTCTTCCAAGGCTTGCCATTTTCCTTGGGATTGATTGTTCTCGAGCGATTGAGGTTCATGATGTATGTTTAACATCACCGGCGTAGCTTCAGTAACTTTTCCTTGCGGTGAAGTGCCAGGAAATCCCGAAGTAAGGGGTGAAGGTTGCACTTGAGGGAATTCACTGATACTAGTTTGTGGAGTTATAGCTACGACCAGAGGATTGTTGTTGGGGAGATGAGTGTCTATGGTTGGGGTATAGCCTGGCGACAAACCATAAGATGGAAATTGTTGTGTCCTCCCTTCTTGATAATTAGTGTGAAGGTGTGGAGCAGCACCTGTTGGGTGAACTAGAGTGTTTTGTGACCCCCTCGTCTACCAAAGGATTCCCATCATTTTTATCTCCATCAAGATCTTGGTCATTTGCCCCTTGAGTTGGTTCACGTCTTCTCTTATTTATGTTTGCTCTAGCTCATCCATGATTTTTGACTGAGATCATGTTCAATAACGGTGTTGTAGCACCAATTTTTTTGTTTTTATTTTTTATGTGAAAGAATATGGCATGAGTATGCAACATAATGTATGAAAATGTAATTGTACATGAATGTCAAAGAACTATTTATTACTTGTTTGTGAATATCTTAACCAATAAAGAGAGAGTTATGGGACCAAAAGTAGAGTCAAATTTAATTTATTGAAAATTAGAAAAATACAAGTTTTACCACAAAACAAAAGCTGAAAGCTAAACACGAAATTTGTAGATTTAATGAGCAGTCAATTTTTTCATTTGCTCGATTAAACTTTTTCAATGTTCAATAAAAATTGAGATCTCTTGAGGGGTAGAGAGAGGATTAGCCATCCCATCAGCGTCCCTTAATGATGGTGGAATATCTTCGATAACAGAGTTGGTCAAATAAACTAGTTTGGAGAAATGGTCCATCCAAAACATCCCTTCTTGAACAAGTCTCTCGATATTGTCTTTTTGTGTATACATCTCGTCTTCTTTTCTTGCAAGTTCAACTCAGTATGCTTCAATGATCTTTTCTTGACATTGCCTTTCTACCATGATCTTGCTTTCACATTCCGCTATTAGCCTCTCTATTTGTTGCTTTAGATTTGCTTCTTGTCGACGGATGACTTCATGCTTTTCCCCAAATTTCTTTAGTAACTCTTTAAGTCTAACACCTTCAATCATTGCATCATCCCTTTCTTGACGTCTGAGTCTTAACTCTTCGTTCGCACCCCACAAACAGATTTGAGTTCTCTCCTTGCTTTCTTCTTCCTCTCTTGCCTTTTTTTGTACTTTCTCAAGGACAAGGGATTGTTGAGTATTCTTATACTCCATATCTCTATAAGTCTGGTGAGCCATCTCCAATTCTTTTTGTAATTTTTCAATTTCTTGTCCTTTGAGAGCTAAGTCGGCCTCTAAATCTTTAGTACTGAAAAAAGATTTTGTTGTTACTACTTCGGGAGTAATTATGGTGCTATGAAAAGGCAAGTTGACCTCTAGTGCCCTCTTTTTCACCCAATTATGATATTCCTCTCCTATACCACAACTTTTAGGCCCTAATTCTTGACCTCTTCTAACAACATCTACCCAAGACTTACGTATTCTTCTCATCAAACTAGCATCATAAACATCTCGTCCATGAATGACAAAAGATTTTGTTACATCCATTATTGGAGGTTTTGTCATAGGATAACCCAATTGTCTCATGCAACATAGGGACTATAATTTATACACCCTTTGGTTCCCATGAGGGGAACATCGACAAAAACACCGCATCTACAAATCACTTCATTTATATCTTAACTTCTGGAGTACCATTGAATTGTTCTTTCGTTTAGATTTGCTAAAATGTTGGCCCATTCCTTTTTTCTCTTAATTGATGCATGTCTTGAAAAATATGTTTGACAAACCAAACATAGAGTATTGGTGAGCAACAATGGAATATGTAAGACCCATAATTTTAAATTACACTTTATGTATTTTAGTGTATTTTGGGTATTGAACTCGGAGGCTTTTTAGCCAAGTTATTAATATTTTGTGAGCTTAAATGCCCAAAAATATATTTTGATACCCCGATTAAAATTGTTCGTCGATAAATAAATTAAATTAACTGTTGTGGATCTTTTATGAAGAATTTAATTCTAGAGAGTTTCGTTAAAAATATCTTGGGTTGCTAAAAATTGCATCTGTCAATCGAGTTGCGACGAGAGTAGATATTTTTAACCAAAAAGTGGTTTGGAGAGGTTATGGGTGAAATGGTAATTTTATGGAATATCTAGATATTTTTAGATATTTGTTATATATATATATATATATAGAAAGAAAAGGAAAGGAAGGAAAGAGAGAGAAAAGAAAATAGAAGGAAGGAAAAGCAAGGGAAAAACATTCCATCTTCTTCCTCCTCCAGCCACGCGACCCACACATTTTCTTCCACTTTCATGGTTCCTTTGGCCTCAAGAATGGAAACCCAAGATTGGTGAGTGTGAAACAACACATTCCAAACTTCTTCCTCCTTCTCGGATTCGAAAACGGAGTTAGGGATTTCCAAAACCGTCAAACACAAACCTCCCCGTTTCACCTAGATCTAAGCTTCGTTTCGCGAAGAGATAGAAGGGAAAGTTGCTCACTACAACGCTACGGTGCTAGGCGACCGACTTTGGAAGTGGCGTTGCGAGCGGAGATTTTACCGGATTTGCTTGTGGTATTGTAATCGCACGTTACAGCTAACGTGAAGGTAAGGGCTCCTTCCGAACTTTTAGTTTGCATTTAGGGACTTACTTGTGGTTTTGTGGAAAAGAATTTTGTTAGGGTTAGAGTATTGATTTGGGAAAATGTATCTGAGGCTTTATGGGTAAAATCTTAGAGTTAGGTTTTGGTTATATTGATGAATGTTTCGTGGTGAATGAATTTAAACTCTTTTATGTATGATTTTGAGTAAATGAAACTTGTGTGTTTGAGGGGTGGATTGTGTTGATTTGTGTTCGTTGATTTTGACGTGTTCTTAATTGATACTGATGAAATTTGAAATGTGTTTTGTGTTGTTTGTATGGAAAAATGATTTGGTGTGAATTATAGACTGAATGTGAAAGTATGTTTGAGTTTGTTCTGTGTGGAATTTGAAAACCATTAAGTTAAACGAGTATTAAGAATGGGGAATCTCTTAATGTCTCGTTTACTTAATGTGAGTTTGTGAAAATCGTTTAAGTTAAATGAGAATTAAGAATGGGGAATCTATTAATGTCTCGTTTACTTAATTTTGTTTTGAAAATCGTTTAAGTTAACTGGGCGTTAAGAATGGGGAATCTCTTAATGTCTTAGTTACTTAATGTTGTTTGAAAATCGTTTAAGTTAACTGAGCGTTAAGAATGGGGAATCTCTTAATGTCTTGGTTACTTAATGTTTGTTTTTGAAAATGGTTTCAGTGAAATGAGTATTAAGAATGGGGAATCTCTTAATGACTTGTTTACTGAATGTTTTGTTGTGGAAATCGTTTAAGTCAAAAGTATATTAAGAATGGGGAATCTCTTAATATGTCTGTTGCTTAATGTTTTGGTGTGAAAATCGGTTAAGTAAATGAGTATTAAAAATGGGGAATCTTTTGATATCTGCATTTACTTAACGCTTGTTGTGAATGGAGTTAGTGTATGCTCATGCATTTCATTTGGTAAATTATGCTGACCCGTGATAGGTGGCACCTCTGTAAACTGTACTGACCCGTGATAGGTGGTACGTTTACGATTTACTTTTTGGTAAGTTGTGCTAACCCATGATAGGTGGCACCTCGGTAAGTAGTACTATGGCCTGTGATAGGCGGTACCCTTACGACTTACGCTTTTTCTTTTGGTAAATCATGTTGACCCGTGATAGGTGGCACCTCGGTAAACAGTACTGACCCGTGATAGGTGGTACGTTTATGATTTACGCTTTTTAGTAAATCGTGCTGACCCGTGATAGGTGGCACCTTGGTCATTGGTACTTTGGCCTACGATAGGCGGTACAATTATGATTTACAGCCCTTCGAGGAGGGTTTTGGTTTCGAATTCCGAGTCCATGCATTTTGGCATATACGCATTGCATTAGGGTGCTTGGCACACGAGTCGTGTTTGATTCAAATTCATGAATGTGATGATTTTGCTAAGTGTTATGTGTTGAAATTATGTGTAAGTGTGTCTGATTTAAACTTATGATTGTGATAATTTTACTACGTGTTATGTATTGAACATCGTGTGAAAGTATGATGGATTGTAAAACTATTTTGAAGCCCATTATGTCGTGGTGATTGTGTCGGAATTGCTAAGTGTTAAGATTTGGAGTTGTGTATAAATGTGATTGAGTTAGTTTATGTATTTTTGGAAGAATATGCAGCGAAATCGATTTCCCAATCAATTGGATGAGTTACAGGGACTTCGCTAATTTCACAAATTCGATTTGCCAATCGATTTTATAATATGTTTTTCAAAACCAGTTAAGAAATCGATTTGGCCATACAGGAATTCAGCAAAACTGACAAAATCGATTTGGAAATCGATTGGCATTAAGTCAGTGGCTCAGCTATGTTGCCCAATCGATTGCCCAATCGATTAAATTAAGCCCAGAGTTCAAATCTCACTAAAAACCTTCAGGAAATCGATTTGGAAATCGATTGGCTTTAATACAGGGGCTCAGTTATCCATTTAATCGATTTCCCAATCGATTGGCTTAGTGGAAATTCTTGTTTTGAGTTAGATAATCGATTGCTCAATTGATTTATCAATATTTTGGTCAGTTATGTATTACTTGATGGATTGAGAACTTTATTTTGATTTCAATTTTATTTGGCAAGTATTATATGAACTTTTAGCATATGGAAAACCCTTCTAAGATGTATTGATAAGTTGAAAAGGTTATTTGTGCATTTAAAAGCTTGAATGTTATGTGTTAACTGTTAATTTCGGTTGGTGACCCTTTACAACTATTGTGGAAATCTGGGCCTTGCCCTCAGATGAGAGTCAAGATGATCCTACCGGTTCGTACCCTATGGATAGGAATGTGGATGGGAGTGCTTGAGTGGAGCTACGTTAGGAGGATCTCACGGGGCGCGTGGAGATTACCCAAGGCGTATAGTTTTTTGTTATGTATAGAATGATCAGACTAGGTTGTCACTCAGGACACATATGTCTTTCTTTTGGGCTACCTTTATGTTAAGTTGGAAAGGTGTACATGTACTAAGGTTGACATCAGGACATGCTTTGGATTTATAGTTTGAAAAACTTTTCCGCTGTTTGTAAATTATAATGACTAAACTATCTATCCAAAAGTTTTACCTTATTTATTTCTCTGTTGTATTTTAATTTCTTTTGAAAAAAAAAATACACCTTCGCTTTGAAAAACGGGGTGTTACAGATTAGGCCCCCCTCTTTCTCATGACGGAAGTCGAGCGTGCAGTAAATGTCAGCCAAAACTGCCGGTACTGGATTCTCCTCTCTATGCTTGTAAGCCAAAAAGACGTCTATCGCCATGAAATCCACAAAATCCTTAATAGTTGGAAATAAAACAATTCCTTATATAATTAAGGCAAGCACATCCATGAAAGTGGCCCATTTTCCATCTCTTGCTAAGTTTACTGCTTTCTCCTCAAGATATTTTATCGGAAATCCAATCAAATTATCTTTGTTGGTTCTATTGTCTTCTATTTCCTTTATAGGGATATCAAACGTTTCAACAATTGTTTTCAGTGATGGGTAGTGTTCCATGTATTGGTAGGGTTTACTCCCCTTCATCGGATATCCCATTATTCGTTCAAACTCCTCCAACATTGGGGCCAACTGAAAGTCCTTAAAAGTGAAAAACCTGAAAAGAGGATCATAGAATTGGGCCAACGCTGTAAGAGCATCCACTTGTACATTAACTTCAAGTAAATCAAGAATTTTGCCGAATTTCCCCATAAAGATTACACGTTGTACTTTTTTCAACTTTTGAGCAAGATTCTTAATGTTGTTTAAATCCAGTTTAAGAACTCTCAATGGTATGGTCTTTCTTAATGGAATAATGTTTGAGCCACCATTTGATCCCATATTTCCTGCAGGTTAAAGTTATTCACAACAGGCTTTAATTTTTATGGTTTTTATAATGATGAGATAATGATTTTTGAAAAGTAACCATGATAAAGAATATTATGCAAAAAAAAATGATGATGATGAGGAAAAAAAACTTGGGTATACTAGCAGGTAGTGAACAGGACATAGAGTAAGTTTTTCGTATGTACGTGTTTTTATACCATTTTTTCATGTGAACATTTACTAAGGGTAGCACTATAGTTCTAAATTGGTTCCTATAGCACACAACTCAATTCTAAAATATTAAACCAATTAATAGGTAAACTATTAAAATGGCAATATTCTAGAAAAGGTCAACTCTAGGTGAGACTTTCATGACAACCAAACATGATGTACATACAGAAGATTATCATTACACAGTCTCTAACTTATCTTAGGTTTGCACTCCGCCCGGGTTTAGAGTCCACTCATAAGTGTGTGAATCGTGTTAGGGTGTATAGAAAATACATAAAATAATAAAAAAAATCATCATAATAAAAATAAATTGAAAAAACATATAATTATATTAATAATATAACAAAATAAAAAAATAAAATAAAACAATAGGGGTAATATAAATAAAATAATAAATAATAAAATAACTATATATAATTAATTAGATTGGACTTGACTCTCAAAAGTCCCCAGTGGAGTCGCCAGCAGCCGCGTCCGGTTTGTCCGCGAAAAAAAGGAGTCGCCACCAATTTTTTTAAGGGACCCTACAACGTGCGTTAAAACGATTACCCTATAATAAATTATATACAAACTATTTATTTATTTATTTTAACCCCAAAAAGAATAATAAAAAAAATTAAATTATTTACATTAATGAAAGAAGAAAAAAAAATATTCTTTTTATTAATTTGGTTTGACAAGGGGAAGACTTTGCTCCTACGTATCCCCAAGTGCAATAGGGAAATCAAAACACACGTAGTTCTTGGGTAGAAAATATTTGTGTGTTAATCAATTTTATTATCATTTTTTATTTATATACATATTAAAAAATAAAAATATAATAATAATAATAATAATGATGATAAATATAATAAAAATAATAATAATAATAATAATAATATTTGTCTGTTTTAAAGTAAAAACAAATTAATTTTTTTTTTAAAAAAAATAATTTTTTTTAAAAAGATTTCGTAATGTGGCGGTATGTGAAAGAGACAAATGGACACAACGGTGAAATAATCTGTTAAATGATTTGCTCGTACGTTGTCGGATCTGTCGCGACACAAAGGCTACCAACGATTGAAAGTGAATAATATGGTGCAGCGAACGAGGATGAATTTCATTCGGCGGCAACAACCATTAATTCTAATCTTAAGGGTAAAAACCTTTATCTGTTATAATTTTTTTTTTATTATTTGATAAAGACGTATTGTGAATTTTCTATTAAATTACAATATGATGAAATTTGTTTTCTTGATCTATAGACATCAATTAGTTATATTTTTTATTATTTTATATTGCAAAGAAAACAATTTTAGGATTAAACGATTTAAAAAATAAAATGAAAGTTTAACATATGAGCTTATTTTTATACACAAAAAAAAAAATAGAAAGAGAAAAAATATATATATTAAAAAAAAGATGCAAAAACAAAAAATAAAAACTAATAAGCACACTAGAGAAAAGAATAAGAAAATGGTACCTTACTAGACTGATTACTTCAAGATCAGATTCTCTTCTTCTCTTTTGCTAATTAATCTCTCTATTATTTTTTTGTGCTTTCAATTTGGGTTTCCAATTGTGCTCCCTTTTGTCCTCTTGTGGCAGACTACTTATAGACAAAAGAATAATTGTCAATTGATTACCATTAATCTATTTTTTTCGGTTTATTTTCTTTTAATTGACCACAATTATACCGATTCTTATTGCCATTGATTCATTTCTTCGGTTTCTTTTCTATTCAATTGATTACCATAATTCTGATTTTTATGACCATCAATCAATTTTTTTTCGATTTTTTTTTTTCATTTATTTTGATCATCATTGCATCGATTTTTATGACAATCAATTCATTTCTTTTCAGTTTCCGCTATTTTTATTTCTTATTATTTTTTTTTATATATTTTAGAAAAGAGTCTGAACAAGAATTAGAGGCAAACAAGAACCGAAAACACTTGTGATTGTTTAAAGCTTATATCCCTAATTATTTATTTTTATTTTTATTTTTATATTTCTTCATATATATTTATATATTTATATATTTATTATTATTATTATTATTATTATCATTATTATTATTTCCTTTTTTAATAAAAAGTAAAAAATAAATAAAAATCGGACAAAATTTTGTGTCAACAGTCATCAAACACAAGAAAGGGAAAGCTAATGTGCTAGCCGATGCACTTTCAAGATGGTACTCAGAATCTCTACTCTTCAAACTAGGCTTGGTTTTGATAATATTAGAAATTTGTATGCCTTAGATGTTGATTTTGCTTCTCTTTTTTGTGATTGTCAATTTATAGCACATGACTCTTATTATAGACGTGATGGTTATTTGTTCAAGGGCACTAGACTATGCATTCCTAAGTGTACATTGACATAATTGCTTGCGAGAGAGGTGCATGGGGGCGGTTTAATGGGTCATTTTGGGGAGCATAAGACTCTTGACATGTTGCATGAACATTTTTATTGACCTAAAATTAAGCATGATGTGCATTTAATTTATTCTAGGTGCATAGTTTGTAAGAAGGCTAAATCTAAAAGCATGCCTCATGGTTTGTATACCCCTCTTCCTATTCCTTCATCTCCTTAGGTTGATTTGTCCATCGATTTTGTGTTGGGGCTACTCAAGAACAAAAGTGGTCATAATAGCATTTTTTGTTGCAGATCACTTTTCTAAGATGACACATTTCATTCCTTGTCATAAAGTTGTTGATGCATGTCATATTGCAAACTTGTTTTTCAAAGAGGTTGTAAAATTGCATGGTATACCTAAATCCATTGTTTTGGTTAGGGATACTAAATTCTTGAGTCACTTTTGGAAAACCTTATGGGTGAGGTGGATAGGGAGGGAGGTAGGTGTATGACAACCAATGACAGCCAATATCTGAATATTTTTTTTAGTGTTGTCCATGGCAGACATATGACATATGATGATTCAGATATTGATAAGGTTGAACCAAGTAGTTACTGTCAAAAGAGGTGTTAAACAATAATGTTTTAGTCCAAGGTAGAGAATATCTTAAGAGTCATTGAGCATTTACAATATATAATATCATTTACATATGTTTCTCTTCAATGATACTAGCATTTATCAAAATTTAATGTCAAATGTCAAAAGTAAGGAAGAATGGAAAAGTTTGAAGTGTAAATAGCTAGATTTCTCGAGAAGAAAAACATAAACATTATTGGAAAGAGAGACGTAATGATGAGGGCTTGGAAAATCGAAGAGTGAAATAGAGTGTGACAGATATCATAGGCCATGTGGGTAAGTTTTAAAGGTGTGAGGAATCAATAGGAGGGAGGTGAAGAGTTATGTTTGAAAGAAGGGAAAGACTAATTTTATAGATAGAAAAAAGGAGAGAAAAATAAAGGATAAGAATAGAAATTTTGAAAGTCAAAGGAGAGGAATAGAGAAAGAGCAAGGAACAAAATAGAGAAGAAATGTATTCAATTCATAACTTACATTATACTCGTAACACATACAAATAACACCACAATTGCATTATTTGCTACAAAAGGGCTAAGGAAATTAGAGTCCTAAGGTCTTTCTAAGATTGTCTAGACCAAATCAATTAATTTATATTACATATCATATTTGAATCACCAATTCCTAATTCATAAATAAAATAAGTTCTTTTATTTAACATCTTCAAAAGGATTCTTCCTTTGTTGAACTTTCATCTTATTCAATGATGACAAAATCTTTCATATTCAAGAACCTACCTTCTGACTTGTCAGACGTAACCAAAGAAAAAGAGATAATGTGATCTTTTGTTTTCTTTAATCATTTTGACTTTTCTAGTGGAATTTCTTTAAATATAGAGTTAGAGATATAATTTTCCAAAGATGAATCTTTGATAAAATTGTAGGTGCTCCGACCTTTCTTTGTTATTACTTTTAGATTTCCATCCAATCTAGAAGATTCAAACAAAATGGGGCACAAACTTTTCAATCCTCTTTGTCTTCCTTTTCCTTGTATTCAAGGTACTTGGTGAGAGAAGGAGACATTGATACCCTAGATTTCCGTAGGTGGTTCTTTAAATACATTTTTTGAACCTTTTGTATAATCCATCTTGTTGGTTGTAGTTCATAAATGTAACGATTTCAGGATTTCTGAACATTTCACCATTCAGGTTGTAGTTTATAATTATTTTGAGTGCATCATCTTTGTTTTGATAAGGATCATTGACTTGTCGTCATTCAACATTCCAAAAGGATGTTGATTTAGTGGTTGCATTATTTGTCATTTTTTCTAAGGGATTACCAGCACGTGTGAACATACATTCATTTCATAAAAGTATTAGAAAAGCTTCTCCCTGACTTGTTAGATTCATTGTTAAAATGCACTATAATATTTTCATTATTTTTCACTAATAATTGTGTTGTATCCACTAATAATTCTTCCTATTAGAGGATGGATATTAGCAGATAGACTCTTCTCTCTTAGTAACTCACTATGCCTTATATAAGCATGTGAGTTTTGTCTAGTTTGTCATTGAAGAGTATAAAGAAGAAAACAACCAGCAAACATAATTTAAGAGATAAAATATACAAGGAGTATTAATGTACTGTCCAAAATAAAAATTGATCTCATGACAAGGTAGTTTCTAGATGATTAATCTGAGAAAGTATCTCTTATATAGATATGACTTTGAGATGATTACTTTGTTTCAAGTGACACAGGAAAAAAATCCTTATTTATGTATATTCTTCTTTTTGAGTATTCACTTATCTAAATACAAAGAGTTTGTTTTACTACTCAGAATGTCACTAAAGAGTGATTTACAAAAGATCAACTTTAATATGGAAAAACATTTGGAAAATAGATGAAATTGACGTTTGAGAAAATAGATGTTTTGCAAGAGTGCGTTATCTAATTTGAAAAAGCAATAACAGTCATTTCGACCAAATTTTGTCAAACCAAGTTTTGAAAGAGATAAACACATTTAAGAAATAATTTAAAAAAGCATAGACTATTTTAGACCATTTTCCTAGTAATTCTAGCCTATAAGGATCTTTGCTCTTACATGGTAAAGTGCTCAATTAAGAGACCTAACTCTGATACCAATTGAAGGAGACGGAAAACACAAGAAATGGGTGGTTGAATTATGTTTGTCGTTTCCAAGACTAGTTATATTTTCTTACAAAAATTGTTCTTCATAACAACATTCAACTTACTATTAAAAGAGGTTTATAAGAAGTAATGTTGAATAATAAAGAACTAAGGTGCAAGAATTAAAAAAAAAAAAAAGGAATAAAAGAGACACAAATATTTTATACTAGTTCACAACAAATTGTTGCTACTTCTAGTCCTCCGCTTATAGAGAAATTTTGTCTCAGTACAGTTGATGGCTTAATCCATGCACTAGTAGAAATTTACCTTTTTAAGTCGGTTAAAATGTACATTTTAAGTCAGTTCCGTTTCCGAGCTAACAGCAAACGACTTAATAAACACGTTATTTTTTAAGTCAGTTAAGTTGAACCGACTTAACAGAGCTTCTTCCTTTTAAGTCGGTTCAACTTAACCGACTTAAACATTCGTGTTTATTAAGTCGTTTGCTGTTAACTCGAACATGGAACTGACTTAAAATATACATTTTAACCGATTAACAGAGTTTCGTCCTTTTAATTCTGTTCAACTTAACCGACTTAAACATCATAAATTCAGTTCAACAAGTCATCTTTTTAAGTCGGTTCTTTTGATCAACAGACTTAATAGATATAGTTAAAATATATTTCTTTTATAATAATTTTATCATTTTTTTTATACTCCTACTCCATACATACATAAATACAATATTTCGTATTATATTTCAAATTAAAATTTTGTACTTTTAACCACAATTTTATATAGCTATATAATAGCCAAAATATACCGTAATAGAAGTTCATACAAAATATAGAGTACAAAGAATGTCTATCATTTCTGATTACTCTTGGCAAGACGAAAAATCATTTAGAGGTCAATTAATAAAATTACAAAATCACATTTAGCAATATTCAATAGATATATATATTCAAGCACCGTCATTTTCTTCAATTAATTCCAAAATAAAATCCACACAACGTTCTTGAACTTCTTTAATTTGATCTAGATGAAATGATCTCAAGTCGTCAAATATCTGGGAAAAAAAACTCAATCAATAACAACATATAATTTTTTATCATACGAACATACAAAAACACAATCAATAATAACTTTTAAGAAATTTATGTATTCGCATCCATGAATCAACAATACTAGCTGTTACAATGTTCAACATATGTAACATGACATAATAGCCACACTCATAATTTGAAGCTTGTCTTTGACTCTAAAATTGAAATAAGAAAAATGTTAAATGCATAAAATTTTTATAATATTATAAATAAAGTTTTTATTTTTAAATAACTTACTATAGGAAAACTCCATGTTATTTTCAGTTTAACTCTTAAACCTAGCAACTTATAATAACCTTCGAAAGCTCTACAAAATAAAAATAATTATTGAAATTGTGTTATAAAATATATTACAATACTTATGAACAATATAAATAAATTAAATACTTACAAATCAACAATCTGACATATTTTTTTCTATGGCTTCCTTCCCAATGAACATATAAAGACTATATTGCGCTCCTTATGATTAATAATAAGCAATTGCCAATGACGGCTACAATACACAATTAAATATATGTTGCAACACCCTAAATTTGATAATAAACTATTTTATTAATTAAATAGGATTTTAAATAATTAATTTGATGTTAAAATTATTTTAGAATATATGTTGATAAATTTCGTGAGTAATTTTTGTTATAAGGATGCTTTCTATGATGTGTTGGTTTGATAGATGTTATATTTAATGGGTAATATAAATAATAAATATTTATTTTATTATTCTATATATTTTTCTAAAAATAATAGTATTTTAGTGTAATATTTAAAAATAAAAATAAAATATTTTATGCGATTTTACGTGTATATACGTGTACCCAATTAATGTAATATTTTATGTGCATTAAATTGATATTAAGTATGTACATAGTTATATTTCAATTATTTATAACTACTTTCTATTTTAAATTATTTAATTTATAAATAACTATCTTGAGATGTTAGAAATATTGTGATTGATTTCCTTTACTTTTATGTATAACATATGACATGATGATTTTATATATCTTTATTGTGATTTAGTGATTAATATAAATTATTGATGTTATATTTATTTATTTTATCGTTTTGACTATTTTATAAAGATGATAGTATTTTTATGGATTGATTTTGAGAAATATTAAAGTAATAATTATAGTTATTATAAAAATGTGTTTTATGGGTTAGATCCATATAGAAGAATAAAACCAAATTAAACATATTATTAAAAAAATAAATAAATATCCATATAATTGTTTCTTTAAAATAAATAGATAAATAAATAATAATGATACATTAAAATATATAGGACAAGCTAAATTGTAGAATCTGATTGATATATGTAAGGTAGGCATGGGCTGTTAACTAATTTTACAAATATTTAGATGAGTTTGTTAGGTTTTGTTGCTTGTTTTCTATCTGCCGCTTTCCAAAACAAAAACATAAATAAAGAGCCCTTGTGAACCCTGATTTGTACTAAAATAAAACAAAACAAAGAAAAGGGAAGGGAGTTGAATGGGAAGTCGTAGAACCAAAGAGTAAACACAATAACAATCTACCGTTTTTAACACCGGTGATTGATAACTTTTTCGTAAAAGCTTCTCCGTTTTCATCCAAATTTGAGTATGTTATTTCATTCATTTAACTCATTAATTAAACATAATTTTTTCAGAATTTTAACAACCCCAATTTCTCTCTAAAATACCCGATTTCTCTGTTTACATAAATCCTTATTTTGCATCGTTTTCCTTCACCGTAAGTCCGATTTGAGTGAAACCAATGCCAAAACGACCGTGTGAAAAGTGTCTATATTATCCACTGATTGGTTTTCTTATTTATGGTAATTTTCTTTGACCGATTTTCGAATTTAGGTTTTTAGAATATCTCCTCATAATTTATTTTTGACTTTTACCCATAAATTGTCGAGTTAGATCGATTGAAGGACAAAGAGTCAAAGAACAAAGACTGTTTGGGCATCGAATTGTATTCATAGGTGAAAGCGTCGAAATAAGGTAAGGGGTGAGAGAGCGTTTGAATTCATGAGTATAATATATTGTGAGATGAACGGGAAACCATATTTCCCAATGATTCATCCGAGGCTTGCTACGTACGGCAGTAACCCTTTGAGAGATAAATTGATTAATTTGAAATATGATAATTGTGAGATTAAAATGTGAAATAGAAATTTTTATAAGGTGTTGATTGATTTAATTTTCGATACTTGTGTGGTAGTTGATATTTGTTATTATTGTGATGTTGGATGTTGAATGAAATTATGTGTACATGTTTGCTTAGATGAAATTATGTGATGTGATAATAAAATATGGATGCATGGTTTGATATATGCTTACGTGATGATAATGATGATTTTTGATTGATGATAGTGATGTTATAAAATTGTGATGAGTTTGCTTAGATGAAATTATGTGATGTGATAATAAAATATGGATGCATGGTTTGATATATGCTTACGTGATGATAATGATGATTTTTGATTGATGATAGTGATGTTATAAAATTGTGATGAGTTTATACGATGATCATGATTATTTATGATTAATGATATTATAAAATTATGATGAAAATATTGAAGTACCCCATACTTGATGAGATAGTGATGATTCTTAAATATGGTGCTCTTAATGGAGTAGTCTAAGCTAACGGGGGGAGAAAATAAATATTGTGAATTGTGTTGTGAAGATTATTTTGTCATCATATAGGTAGGGTCTGACAAGCCTAGTGATTCTGGGGAAGTACAACTGAATGAGCCTGATCGTGGCGGTCTGCTGTCGAGCCTTAAGGAAAAATTGTTAGACCTTGGAGGTATTCCGGTGGGGAATTCCTAGGTGACTTGGAGGTAGCACTCCAAATGTCGGGAGCTACCATGCAATACACGTTTACCTCGACTGTTGCGTATATGTGTCTCGGGTTGAGTTGAGGGGATCTATGAGGACAGGGCCAATTTGAATTGTCCATCCACCAGGATGGTGGCATAGTATCATGGCCTCCTAACCAAGTACTTCAGAGTTAGAATGGTACCTCATTGTGAAGTAGAGTCTAAGCTCATGCATAGCATTGCATTTCTTTGTGATTGTTTTATTGTGATTGATGTGTTTCAAAGGTAATAATAATTAGATGACTTGATGCATATTATAATGAGATGATTATTTTACTTAAGTGACTTTGATGTTATAGTATGATACTATTTAATTAAATATTTTGATATATCGTAAAGTGATTATGATACGATTCTATTATGATTGTTTGCGTGTTCTTCTTACTCATATTATACTATTAACATGATTTCAAAACTCACCCCCTTCGTTGTTTGTGTTTGACTGACTGGGCCATGCGTTTGCGAAATCGCAGTTATTACAGGTTAATGAGTCTTGAAGTTCAAGTTTTGGAGGAACCCCGCTCTGATAGGTGATACCGGGAATAAGGGTGTTAATTTGTATTGTACTTATTTAATTTGAATCAAAATTTTGTATGAAAATCTTAGAAGTACTAGTAAGTTTTTAGAATTAAATCATGTAATTATACTTAAATCAAGTTCATTGAGATTAAATTGTTTTATTTGAGTTATAAAATTTGAGTTATCCTAAATTAGTTACAAAAGTTTTTATTTGAGATATAAAATTTGAGTTATCCTAAATTAGTTACAAAAGTTTTTATTTTCTTGAAAATATCATTTTATTTATCCGCTGCAAATTTTATAGGAATATGATATAAATTATCATATATATTATTTTGGGATTTAGGGTGTCACATGTGTTATATTCAATTTTCTCTATTATAAATGATGACTATAATAGAAAATACTTTATGAGATAAGGTGCTAGGTAACAAGTTCTTTTTTCCTCGTACAACTTCTTTTGAATGTGGACTTGAGCATTAGTTGAATCATTTTCACTTTGGATGAAACATGGATCAATGAAGCATTATATGCCTTTCAATATAAAATGATATTGTTATTGTATAGTTTTTAATTATTTTGTTAAAGAGTATCTTATCTGCCTTTCTACATAGAATATTATTGTTATTGTATATTTTTAAATTGTTTTATTGAAGAGTGTTTTTCAGCCAAAAAATAAAGGGCAAACTTAATTGATTTAGATTAAACAAAAGAACATTGCAATTCCTCCATTCTAAAACAAACTCACCCTAAAAATTTTAATGTCTAATGTCTTTAATACATAAAATAAAATACTACGTTTATAAGTTTACACCTTACTATCTATATGCTTTCTATATGAAATACTACTGTTTTGCTCCCTATTATGTCAACACACAAATTCTAAAAAATGAAATTTCTAAAAAAATAAAATATGTAAAATATGTAATTTAATTTGAGAATCAAACCTGTCTTAATGAATTGATAAAGAGATGACGATAAAACGACAACGGTTGTAAAGTTGAATCTAAGTTGTAGGTGCTTCACGATACAGAGGTTAGGAATAGAAGGAAGAGGTTTAGAGCGCGCCAAATACAATAAAACGACATCTTTTATTTTTTTTTTTTAACCTGCCTTAAATCGGTTATCAATATAACGGCATTAAACAAGTTTTAAATATTTACAAAATTGTCACCGCCTCATTTTATTAAATGGCATAAATATTTACAAAATTGCCAATGCCTCATTTTATTAAATTACGTTTTATCCTTAAGTTGGTTATCAATATAACCGCGTTAGACAAGTGTTAAATATTTACAAAATTGTCACCACCTCGTTCTAAACCACCTTTTAACGTTAAGTTGATTATCTATATAACCGCATTAAACAAGTTTTAAATATTTACAAAATTATCACCGCCTCATTTTATTAAATGGCATTTTATCTTTAAGTCGGTTATCAATATAACCGCGTTAAATAAGTTTTAAATATTTACAAAATTGTCACCTCTTCATTTTATTAAGTGGTTTACCAATTAAATGATTTAGCCACGTGGAGTATAATGGGATATATTAATTTTTTTTTTATTTTTACCGTATTTCTTAAGTCGGTTGTCAATCTAACCGTGTTAATAGTGTTTCACATATTTACAAAATTGTCACCGCCTTATTTTGTTAACTCGTTTATATGGGCAATCGACTTAAATATACCTCTGCTTCATTTGTTAAGTTTGGTGGCCACTATTTCCATAAATAGTTGTACAAGTATTCTTTACTCTGCCTCTTCAGGCTTTGAGTATTTTTTCTCAAGCCTCTCTAGGTTGTCGTTCTCATAACATTTCTTCAACATATCGAAATCCTGTTGTGGAGGTTCACGAGGGTCGTTGTATATTTTCAGGTACCTCTTGAGGATAGGGTTGTTATCACTATCGGGCTTATTTACATCAGTTCTAGTTTGTGTCTAATTTGACACAAAGTTTATTTTTAGGATTCTAACTCTCATTTAGAGGATGTTACAAATTAAATCTTATATCAGTACAAGTGTGTGAAAATACTTTAACCAATTTACATCAATTGTAATAACTCTCTATGAGAGGATAATTCATAATTCACTCATTCTTTTTGTTTGATGTTTTCTTAACATTTTCATATTTTCTTCTTTTAATACATAGCCTTTTCATTTTCTCTCATGCATCCCATCTTTCTTTCTTTCTCTCTCTCTCTCTCTCTCTCTCTCTCTCTCTCTCTCTATATATATATATATATATATATATATATATATATATATATATATATCTCGCTCGTCATGAATGATTGAGTGAGTTCTTCTTAAATACAGAGAAGAAATGTCAATTGAGAATATTACTATTGGAGATCTTCAATTACCATTTAAGACATATCAATCTTTCAT
>JBBPBT010000722.1:731707-746261 GCA_037974875.1 Cicer bijugum | reverse complement strand
TTCTTTTAATACATAGCCTTTTCATTTTCTCTCATGCATCCCATCTTTCTTTCTTTCTCTCTCTCTCTCTCTCTCTCTCTCTCTCTCTCTCTCTATATATATATATATATATATATATATATATATAAATATATATATATCTCGCTCGTCATGAATGATTGAGTGAGTTCTTCTTAAATACAGAGAAGAAATGTCAATTGAGAATATTACTATTGGAGATCTTCAATTACCATTTAAGACATATCAATCTTTCATAAGTATCCATATATATATCCATGAATGATTTTATGTATGGTGTTCAGGACAAGGAATAAGAGGATACTATGATCAAGTCAAACATTAAAGACTTTCAGTCAGGTAGCAGATTTAGAATGTTCATCACAGGATGTGAAGTTGCTTTGTTTTCTTTGGACATTGACTTTTTTCAAAGTGTTGACATTTTTAGAGGATACATAAAGATTCAGAGTCAGACGATCAAATGCTTGATGTGATTATTAGAGGTAGAGACATATTGTTACTTGTCATGCTTATCAGAGGCAGAATATTTTTTGTTACGCTTATTAGAGACAGAGGTAAAATATTTCTTGTTACGCTTATCAAAGACAAAAGCATAATATTTCTTGTTAGCTTGTGTAAGAAAGGTAGAGGAACATAATCCATGTTGAGTTCATCAAAGGCAATTTAACCACGATATTTGCTTTTATGTTTTCAAAGACAACTGAGGTACTATGTCACTCGCATTCCAGAGATAATTGAAGCTTGCGACAACAAAGGTGCGTGTCGCCAGACTTACATTGTCGAGCTGAAGTGAAATCTTGATTTCTTTTACCTTCGTCAAGTCATCAGAGGATATGACTTATATTGTGACACATGCTTTTACCTTCGTCTAGTCATCAGAGGATATGAAAGATTGATTCTATACAAGTAATTCAAATTACCTTAATATTTAATTTGAATTACACCTCACAAAGAGTAAAAAAAATGTTGATTCTAAATAATTAATTCAAATTACAAATAGATATAATTCGAATTGTACAAATATAATTCAAATATTACATTGCAGAATTAAAATCCTACTTTTTTGAGAGGATGTAATTTGAATTACACAAAGTATAGTTCAAATTACATGAGTTGTTTTTGTAACAACAATGTTTTAAAGGAAAATTTTCAAATAGTTAATGATATGAAAATGGTTTGACTTAAAACCACATTTTTATTATAAATAAATTAATAGCTATCCTTGTACAATAATTTTAAGCTAACTTAGTTTTGTCTTCTAATCAAAACACTTTAAACCTAAAAAACAAAGACTAAACCACACACAACCCAGTTATCAATCTTCGTATTGCTAATTTCATCGTACTCTAAATGTATCTTGTTTTCTTAATGCTCTCAATTTTGGCTATGAAGGCTGCAGTGAAATCCACTTCATTAGACATCATGGTTGTCATTTAAAAGCTGGTGGAAAATATAAATATGCATGTGTCAGTACACGAATTTATTTACGTGTGAATTTATTTACGTGTGAATTTATTTTAGAAAACATATATCCTGATATCACCATTATGCTAAAATAAAATATTTCATCTTTCTAGCATATTCAAGCAATTAACTAAAATTGAATATATAAATTTAACATGCTGCTTCAACCAACTAATCAATTATTTCCACTTTGTTTAGTTTAATATATACATGCACCCCTTCTCATATTTTCTACAATGACTCACTTAATGGCTATCTGCACATTAGTTCACACACAACTTTAAACTTCTAACTCAAAAACATCAACTGTATATGTTTGTAATTTAATTTTCGCCATTTAACTGAGATAAACATATCTTTGCAGCATTTGCAAGTTATAACTAGTTCTGCCATAGAAAAAGAACTACATTAATATAATCTCACATGTTTGTCATTTCTTTATCCGGTTTTCTGCCACTTAGGCAAACTTTTTATGGAGATATATGTTGTTACTAAGATATAATTGTTGCTTGTAGTAGTTGCTCTTGGAATTCGGATTCCGTGGGGTAAAGAGAATCCCAAATTCAAGCATTTAGAACTTCTTGAGTCTTTAGATCGAGATCATATAAGTTAAAAAATACAGATTTTAAATTTTACTTTATAATTAAAAATATCAAACTTAAAAATCTACACTGTCATATCGTTCGAATGACGATCAATGTCTCAACTACGTGAATGTAGAGATTCTGATTGCAAGAAGTCCGATTCCGTTGCTCCAGCAACTATCTCCATGTGAGGTTGAAGTTGTATAGTTTATCAGTCACTTCATAAAGCACATATATTACTTACCTTCCCTGAGGTTATTGTCTTCAATTTGGAAACAAGCATGAGCATTGCACCATGTATGTATTTAAAGAAGTAATGTTAAAACTTTTCAAAGAGGAAATTTATACCTGAGATGCCACTTAATGCTTACATGTTGGTTCCAGTCACACAATCACCCTTGACTAGAACTCTCAATTTAATAAGCCTACTAATTATTGGGCCTAGTTCATGTGTTGGAGAAGTAAAAAAGTTTCATAATTAAAAATACTTCAAAAAAAAAAACTCCCAAATACTAAAAGTCCATAGAATTTTATGGACTTAGTAGGCTTATAGGTCGATTTTTTTAAAAAAGATTGACAAATTTTTTGTTTTTTGAGAAATAATTTTATTGAATTTTTTTCTTAACATTCACCGATAAATTTTTTTACAATTTTTTTAATTTGAAAAAAAAAGTTCAATTTTTTTTGAAATTTTTTCAGAAAAAAAATGATTTAAATTTTTTCAAAGAAAAAAAATATTTTTTTCATTTTTTTTGATATTTTTTGAGAAAAATAAATTTAAAAATTTTTTCAATAAAAAAATTAAAATTAACAAAATATTGGCCCATCTAAACCTCTCCCTTAAGCCCAATGAAATAATGGATGGAGACTTTAAAAAAATTATTTTATTAGGAAATTTAGTAAGAAATTTTTTAAATGGAATTTTAGAGTTTGAGGCTTTTTTGACAACTCTACCCTTAAAACGGTCACTTTATCTCAATTTATCTGCAAACATATAGTCCCAAAAACTATGAAACACATATACTGATACGGACACCAAACACAACAATAGCATTGATACATCGACACTAATAATAACCTGAAAAAATTAATTAATTGAACATAATCAAGGTGCCGGTGTCATATCGGTATCATATGAGTGTCAGACACTAAAACACGCCTTCGGTCAAAGATGTTGGTTTTAGAAAGGCCAAAATATAATTATTGTAAGATTTATGGGTCACATATGTAATTAATTAATAAAGTGTGTTAGGGTCATTATATAATTAGCCAATAAACTAGGGGTCAAATAATATATAATAGTTTATGGCTAAAGAGCATAATAATTATGAAAAATTAATAGTGTAGATACCAGGCGGTTTCTAATTTAATGAGGGGCTGAATTAGTAATACTGCAATTTGGGATATAACTAATAATAGTTATATATAGGGGTAGTGGTCCCCAAGGCAAACACAACAAGACTATTCAGTTTCACAAACCCTAAGGAGAAAACTCTCTGGTTCTCTGGTTCTCTGGTTCTCTCTATCCCCATCTAGAGAGCAAGGTCTTCAGGGTGTTTTGCTGACGAAGATCACCAAACCCATTGAC
This sequence comes from Cicer bijugum, assembly GCA_037974875.1. Lineage (NCBI taxonomy): Eukaryota > Viridiplantae > Streptophyta > Magnoliopsida > Fabales > Fabaceae > Cicer > Cicer bijugum. The sequence goes on along the minus strand of JBBPBT010000722.1, from coordinate 742,607 downwards.
TTTATCATCATCATCCCAAGATTTCATCAATGGCAATTCCCACAGGTACGCTTCCGCCTTTGGTTATTCATCATGTAATTGGCATGGATTATTGAACATAAGGTTGTAGGATTTGTATCCCACAATTGGTATCAGAGCCTACCATGTTTAATTCATGATGAAATTCGGTTATTGTCTTTGTTTTAGGATTCAATTTGGGAATTTTGACATGATTGAAAAATTAGGGTTTATAATTTGGGAATTTTGACATGATTGAAAAAATTAGGGTTTATAATTTGGGAATTTGGACATATATATATTATTTGGAATCCATATTTTTTTGTTTCCGATTGTTAAAGGGATTTTTTTTCATGTTTTTTCTTCATTTATGTTTACTGCTGCTCTTCAATACCAAATTCCGTTTCAAAGCATGACTCTTGTATTTCAGTAGTTATGTTTGCTATAGTAGCTTGTTTCCTTTATCTTGACTTTTATTTCAAAGTTAAAAAGAATGTCATCATCTGACCGAAATTGCATACTAGTTTTACAAATTAATATGTTCTTAGTGTGAATTTTATAAAGTTGCTACTCTATATTTCTTATGTTGCGATTTATTTTTGTATATCAGTTAAGCATTCTAGAGTTATTGTATCTTATGTATTTTCAAGAATCATTATCACTTTATCCAATAAATTTATTGGATATGAAATGTTTCCAATATTTGTGTCATGTGTCCATCATTCTTGATAATTCTGAGGAGTTTAATAGCACTGGTATACATATGCCTTGTAAGTATGCGGCTGCCTCAAATGGCAGATAGAGTGCTACCCACTGGGATTGTCAACTTGATGGTCATATTATTCTAACAAAAAATAAATAAATAAATAAATAAATAATAATTATCAAATACTAATGAAACACAATTTATATTAGTGGACAATATTTTTTTAAAAATATTGTTTTACTTGGATATAAAAAATATATGTTCAAGTCAAGTTTGACATTTTGAATGAGTTAATTGAAACTTGACGTCGCCAAAGTGACCTCTCTTGTCTAAATTGCTCGTGAAGAGTGTCAAATGGCTGCGTATATGTTTACTCATGCGGGTATTAACCGGCCCAAAGGAAGGTTAATATTTGGCAGAATTACATATACACCTGCGATGATAAATGTGTGACAATTATTTGGTATACATGTGAGCAGTAAATCGACCCAAAGGAAGGTTTATTGTTTGACATGTCTTATTGTCAATATTTGATCGTTGCAACAAGAGTACCACTAGCAGTTGGTGTTACTGTCCAAAGACTTGACACCAATGGTGCACTGGGTATCTTGAGATGGGTTAAATTCCATGATTTGAACATATGTATTTACTTATTGATTTATTTTCCTATAATGTGAGTTTCTAAGTTTCGTTCTTTATTTAATTTACAGCATCTATTGCTTCCATATCTGCAAATTTGAGTTCTATTCTTGTCCTTAATGGGACAAATTTTAAGGAATGGGAAGAGAACATTCTGATTGTTCTTGGCTGCATGGATCTAGACCTTGCATTAAGAATTGATCGACCCCCTACTCCTAAGGACTCTAGTTCTTCTGAGGAAAAATTAGAGTATGAGAAATGGGATCGCTCAAATCGCATAAGTCTTATGATCATAAAGCGTGGCATTCCTGAGGTCTTTAGAGGTGCTGTCTCGGATGAGATAGTTACAGCTAAAAATTTCCTTGCTGAGATGGAAAAACGCTTTGTAAAAAGTGATAAGGCTGAAACAAGTTCTTTGCTTCAGAATTTAATTTCCATGAAGTATCAAGGCAAGGGAAATATAAGAGAGCACATTATGATGATGTCCAACATTGCTTCTAAGCTTAAAGGACTAAAGCTTGAGTTGTCAGATGACTTACTCATTCATTTAGTATTGCTGTCTCTTCCTTCGCAATTCAGTCAGTTTAAGGTGACTTATAACTGTCAAAAAGAGAAATGGACTCTTAATGAGCTCATTTCATTATGTGTGCAAGAAAGGACAGGCTGAAGCAAGATAGGACTGAAAGCGCTCACTTTACTAGCATCTCTAAAGACAAGGGAAAAAGGAAAAGAATTGAGGAGCCCAAGAACAAAGCTGCTGCTAAGGGTCCAGAACAAAAGAAGCAGACTAAAGATAACAACTGCTTCTTCTGCAGGAGTTCTGGACACGTGAAGAAGGATTGTGCCAAATATCACGCTTGGCGTGTTAAGAAAGGTATGATTCTGTCTTTGGTCTGTTTTGAGGTTAATTTAGCTTCAGTACCTGGAAACACTTGGTGGTTAGACTCTGGTGCAACTACTAACATCAGTGTTTCAATGCAGGGTTGCCTGAACTTCCAAAAGCCTAATGATACTGAAAGATGCATCTATGTAGGAGATGGGAAGAAGGCAGAAGTTGAAGCCATAGGAAAATTTAGATTATTATTAAGTTCCAGTCATTATTTGGATTTACATGACACTTTTGTTGTATCGTCATTTAGACAGAATTTGGTCTCTATTTCTTATTTGGACAAATCAGGATATTATTGTTCATTCGGGAATAAAGAATTTACTTTGTCTTTAAATTCGAATGTTGTTGGAACCGGTTTTCTTTCTGGTTATGATAATCTTTATTTGTTGGAAACTGTGGCTAACTATAATGAAACCCTGAGTGTGGAATCACATGGTACTAAGCAAAAAATTGACAATTTCAATTCAGGAGTGCTTTGGCACAAGCGTCTGGGTCATATCTCTAAAAATAGAGTTGAACGACTTGTGTCAGATGGAATTTTAGATTCCATTGACTTCACAGACTTTAACGTTTGTGTAGCATGCATTAAAGGAAAACAGACTAAAGATAAGAAATTAGGCGCATATAGAGCTACAGACGTCTTAGAATTGATACATACGGACATCTGTGGGCCATTTCCAACTCCTTCTTGGAATGGTCAACAATATTTTATATCATTCATAGACGATTATTCTAGATATGCCTACCTTTACCTAATTCACGAAAAGTCCCAATCAATAGACGTGTTCAAATCCTTTAAGGCAGAAGTTGAGAATCAACTTAATAAGAGAATTAAAAAGGTCAAATCTGATCGTGGTGGTGAATACTACGGCAGATATGACGGTTCAGGTGAACAACGTCCGGGACCATTTGCCAAATACCTAGAGGAATGTGGAATCGTCCCACAATACACTATGCCGGGGTCACCCAGCATGAATGGTGTAGCTGAAAGACGAAACAGGACTCTTAAGGATATGGTGAGGAGTATGATTTCTCATTCAACCTTGCCAGAGTCACTCTGGGGAGAGGCATTAAAAACAGCAGCATACATTCTTAATAGAGTACCAACTAAGGCAGCGGCTAAAACACCTTATGAGCTTTGGATTGGGCGTAAGCCTAGTCTGAAACACCTTCATGTTTGGGGATGTCCAGCTGAGGCAAGGCCTTATAGGCCGAATGAAAATAAATTTGAACCCCGAACAATTAGCAGCTATTTTATAGGGTACTCAGAAAAATCAAGGGGCTATAAATTTTACGACCCTAATTTGAGAGCAATTTTTGAGACGGGAACGGCAACGTTCTTTGAGGATATTGAGTTTGGGGGGAAGATTAAGGTCAAAGATTTTGTCTTTGAGGAAGAATCGGTAACAATTCCATAACTGATTCTTCCACCAATTGACTTTCCCATTATTGAACAAACTCAAGATGATCTGGTTGTTCAGGAAGAACAAAATCCAGGTCAAATTCAAGATCCTCAAGAACAAGTGCCTCAAGAGCCAGCTCCATTGCGGAGATCCACTAGAGAAAGGAAAAATGCTATTTCGGATGATTATGTAGTATTTATCAATGAGGTAGAGGAAAATGTTGGCAAGACGGAAGACGACCCGGTCAACTTTCATCAAGCCATGCAAGATCCTCGTTCAGATAAGTGGATCGAAGCAATGAATGAGGAGAATAATCATGGCTCTTGTTGCTCACTTTAATTTGGAGTTTCATCAAATGGATGTAAAGACAGCGTTTCTCAATGGCGACATTGATGAGACGATCTATATGGTGCAGCCAGAAAACTTTGTGTTGGGAGACCCAAAGAATATGGTGTGCAAACTAAGAAAATCCATTTATTGGCTAAAACAAGCTTCTCGTCAATGGTACCATAAATTTCATCAAGTAATTCTCTCATTTGGTTTTGAGATGAATACAGTTGATGATTGTGTGTATCATAAGTTCAGAGGGAGCAGACATATTTTCCTGGTCTTGTATGTTGATGACATACTGCTTGCCACTAACGATATAGGCATGTTGCACGAAACTAAGAAATTTCTATCAAAGCATTTTGAGATGAAAGATCTTGGTGACGCCTCTTTTGTATTAGGAATTCAGATACACCGAGACAGATCTCGAGGTATTCTTTGATTGTCACAAAAGAGCTATATCGATAAGGTTCTCAAAAGGTTTGGGTTACAGGATTGCAAACCAAGGGACACCCCAGTTGCTAAGGGAGACAAGTTTAGTCTCAAACAGTGCCCTAAGGGAAGTTTGGAAATTCAAGAAATGCAAAAGATCCCTTATGCTTCAGCTGTAGGGAGTCTTATGTATGCCCAAGTATGTACGCGTCCAGACATAGCGTTCATAGTAGGGATTTTAGGCAGATATTTAAGCAATCTAGGTCTTGACCATTGGAAAGCAGCCAAAAGGGTCATGAGATATTTGAAGAGAACAAGAAACTACATGCTCACATATAGGAGGTCAGACCAGTTAGAGATCATTGGGTACTCTGACTCGGATTTTGCGGGATGCCAAGACAGCTTAAGATCAACTTCAGGCTATGTTTTTCTGTTAGCTGGTGGAGCAGTTTCTTGGCGTAGTGCCAAGCAAGGTCTTACTGCTTCATCAACCATGGCAGCAGAATTCGTAGCAATTCATGAGGCATCTGACCAGGGCATTTGGCTGAGAAATTTTGTCACGGGGCTGCAAATAGTTGAAGGGATTGAAAGACCACTCAAGTTGTATTGTGACAATAGATCAGCAGTCCTGTATTCTAACAATAATAGGAGCTCAACCAAGTCAAAACACATTGACATTAAGTTCCTAGTTGTTAAAGAGAAGGTACAAAGTGGACAGATATCCATAGAACACTTAAGGACAAACTCCATGATTGCGGATCCACTCACTAAAGGTCTACCACCCAAGGTCTTTCATGAGCATACTGCTCACATGGGTGTGCTACAGTATGAGGAATCTTAATTTTAGTGGGAGTTTCGTCCATTATGTAATTTATGTTCTATGTTTAATTATAAAATACAAATACATTGTATTTGGATTTTCTGATCAGAAATAAAGTTTAAAATATTCAATTTTGGTTACTTTGTACATTTAAGTTATGGTATGATCTCATTCATAAAGTAGGACCAGTTGAAAATTGACATGCATTGACCAACTTCATGTAATTTTCATGCTACACTTTTCATAATGGGTCTATGTCATTTAGTTGTGTCAGTACGGGTGATCATTGATGGGTTTAGTTATGCTTATTATGATGAAAGCCTCTTTGGTTCCATGTGCTGATAGGATCAATGGACGGGACAATTTGGATTAAGCTCAAGGTAATTATAATGACATTTTTGACGTCATAAAGTCTAACACACTCATAAGGATACATGTGTGACCAGTGGAAGATTGTAAGATTTATGGGTCACATATGTAATTAATTAATAAAGTGTGTTAGGGTCATTATATAATTAGCCAATAAACTAGGGGTCAAATAATATATAATAGTTTATGGCTAAAGAGCATAATAATTATGAAAAATTAATAGTGTAGATACCAGGCGGTTTCTAATTTAATGAGGGGCTGAATTAGTAATACTGCAATTTGGGATATAACTAATAATAGTTATATATAGGGGTAGTGGTCCCCAAGGCAAACACAACAAGACTATTCAGTTTCACAAACCCTAAGGAGAAAACTCTCTGGTTCTATGGTTCTCTCTATCCCCATCTAGAGAGCAAGGTCTTCAGGGTGTTTTGCTGAGGAAGATCACCAAACCCATTGACTTTATCATCATCATCCCAGGATTTCATCAATGGCAATTCCCACAGGTACGCTTCCGCCTTTGGTTATTCATCATGTAATTGGCATGGATTATTGAGCATAAGGTTGTAGGATTTGTATCCCACAATTATATTATAAAATGAAAGGGAAAAAAAATGCTGGATAAGATATGTGAAAGATCACGTTAGAGAATTTTTCTCATGTGCTAATTAAGTTTAATTCTACAGCTCTTCCATTAGTGTCTTCTAAGATGTAGTTCAACTCATTCAACTAGGAAATTTGGAAGAGTTTGAAAACGAAGTCCAGAGTTCAATCCTAACAAATAATACAACATATTTTCATCTAACATTTGGTTGTATAAAAAAAACAGTTTACTAATAGTTAAGCTTTATTTATTAAGAGGATATAGGATTTTTTTTAAGAAAAGGAGGGTAGATGAATGACAAGTTGCACTACAACAATACCCATGCTGTATTGTTATTGCTTATAAATGTCTCTGTTATTTTGTCTATCAACAGGTGAATAGACAATTTTGTTTTTAAATTGTACTAGTTGGTCAAATACATCTTTAACTTTTTAAATTAACAATTTTATCTTTAAAATTATAATACGTCAATTATAATAGTCTCTCCATATAATTTAACGATTAAATATTATGAAGTGGCACGTTAAATGAAGATATGACAATCGATGTAAAAATCACATTATTTTTAAAATTGATTGATATAGTTTTGTTGGATAATGATGTGGAGTCCACGTGTATGGAACTAAAATTTTATCCAACAAAATTACATTAGTTGATTTCATCTTTAGAGACATAATAATGATGTATAATTTTATACAACAAAATTACAGTAGTTGATTTTGTCTTTAGAAACATAGCATGATGTGGGCTTCAGATAGACCGTGGCGTCGTAATTTAATTTTTTATATTATATTATCTAGGAGGAATTTTGGTTGACATGCTATAATTTGAGAGATTATATTGCTAATTAATAAAAAACTAAAACAAATTAAACAAATTAATTGATAGTTACATTTTCAAAGACGAAACGAAATTGCCTATTTAATTGGGACACATACACAAAGTGTTGCTCAACATTCATTTGAAAGCTCAATAACTTGTTTGTTTTCTCCATCTACCATAAATAAAAACTGCATCATAGGCAATCATATCATATGTTTAACACATTGGTATGAAGAGCGTTCCCAATTGTAACTACAACTAATGGTAATTGATCACATTTTCTTGCAAATTTATTATCGAATCGTTGTTTGTGTGCCAAAAGAGAAATACTGGCTATTATAGACCAACAATCTTCACTTTCAAGAAGTCTCAAAAGGTGGACAAAAAAAAAGGTGTGCATGAATAGTGCAACTCTTTCATTTCGTGTTGTGATGATCCTACTTCCTTTTGCCTGCGTAATATTTAAGATGTCCATCACAATTATATTGCGAAGATGTTAAAGAGGTTTAACATGAACAATTGCAAACATGTTAGTACTCCACCTGCTCCTCATTTTAAATTGAATTATGATAAACTTTCTACAAGTGAAAATGACAAAGAAGAGATGAAGAAGGTTTCTTATGCATCCGCAGTTGGTAGTTTGATGTATGCTATGGTATGCACAAGGCTAGATATTGTTCATGCAGTTGGAGTTGTTAGTCGATTTCTCTCTAATCCTGGTAAAGATCATTGGCAAGCAGTGAAGTGGATTCTCAGATACCTTAGAAGCACTTCCAAAGTGTGTTTATGCTATGGAGGTGGTGAACCTGTGTTGGATGTAGATATGGCTGGTGATCTTGATTCTAGAAAATCTACTTCTGGTTATATGATGAATTTTGCAGGGGGAGCTGTATCTTGGCAATCAAGACTACAAAAGTGTGTTGCTTTATCGACTATTGAAGTTGAGTTCATTGCAGCAACTGAAGCTTCCAAAGAACTCTTGTGGATGAAGAAATTTCTACATGAGTTAGGCCTCAAGCAAGACAAGTTTGTGTTATTCTGTGACAGTCAGAGTGCGATACATCTCAGCAAAAATATGATTTTTCATGCAAAGTCGAAACATATTGAAGTGTGGTATCATTGGATACGAGATGCACTGGAAATGAAGTCATTTTTAATTGAGAAGATTCATACTAATGAGAATGGTTCAAATATGATGACGAAGACCTTGCCTGTGTCGAAGATGATATGTTGCAGAAAGAAAGCTGACATGGTTGAGCAATACCTTCCCACTTGAGTTGTGAGGAGGAGATTTGTTGGGTGGGCTCACTCCCCAAGTGAAACCCACCAATTTTACTATTATTATTATTATTATTATTATTAATTATTATTATTATTATTACTATTATTATCGAAAAAAAAGAAAAAAAAAAAAGTTTTGATGGTCTTGACCCACGTGAAAAGAACAGTTGCCAGAGAAGAAAAATAAGGGTTTGATTCCGGTGGTAGTAATAAGTGTGTAGCAAACTTGCTCCGTTTGATCTACAAATTTAGTATGTTATTCTTACCACTAAGTTTGTTACTTTAATATATAATTTGAGTAGTTTTATCTTATCTGATATCTGAGAGTTACTTTGGCATATCCACTTTAGTGAAAGGTTGTTATGGTTGATTGATATTCCCTATTTTTATTAGGAAGACTCTTGGTTTACCCATTAATTATTATAGTGGAAGTTTTTACTGGACTAGGTCCCGTGGTTTTTATTCACTCAATTTGAGTGAAGTTTTCCATGTTAAAATTGTGTTTATCTCATATTTAGTTTTTTGCCAATTATTTTTGTTTTGTAGAATTGTATTTTCTGTTTGTCCATTTATCTGCACAGGTGGGAAAAAATATTATGCATTATTGAGATAGTTATCATTAATTATCTCTGGTTTTTTTCCAAACACTAGCATACATCTCTGCTCATAACCAGAAGAAAAGTTGGTATGAAGAGCGTTCCCAATTGTAACTGCAACTAATGGTAATTGATCACATTTTCTTGCAAATTTATTATCGAATCGTTGTTTGTGTGCTAAAAGAGAAATACTGGTTATTATAGACCAACAATCTTCACTTTCAAGAAGTCTCAAATGGAGGACAAAAAAAAAGGTGTGCATAAATAGTGCAACTCTTTCATTTCGTGTTGTGATGATGATCCTACTTCCTTTTGCCTCCGTAATATTTAAGATGTCCATTAGATACATCCAATCAAAAGATGTTGCATCCCACACGTCATCCAATACTAATAAAAGCTTTTTGGTGCTTAAAATTTGCTTCAATGTCACTGACAGAATATTCATAAGGTTGAGAATTCAAGTTATCACTAATTCTTTGTGAAGAGATAGATTCAAGAATGGTTTCAAAAACACTGAAAACATCAAAATCATTTGAGACATAAACTCACGCTTTAGATTAAAACTGCCATGTACTTCTGGATCATTATAAAGGAGTGTAGCAAGAGTTGTTTTACCGATCCCTACCATACCAACTATAGAAATAATTCTAATTTTACTATCATAATCAATAGACACTAAAACATTTTTAATGTCATTAGATTCAATGTTCCAAGATTCAAATCAACATCATATATATTGAGAAACTTTTTAATTTTCTCATAATTATTTATGTAAAAGTATTTGTACTTAATAAGTTGATATCATTTATTAAAAAAAATATAAAATCTCAAATAGGAGATCCATTCAATTCATTAAATTTGGTTGATCATTGAATCCATTGAATCTATTGACTTTGGCTCGTCATTATCGGTACTCATTTGTGTTCATAATTAAAAATCATAAAATTAAAAAGTTTTTTTTCCATTACTATAATACTAAAAATGAGATATAAACACTACAACATTTTTGAGTTGTGGCAACAATAAAAAAGTGTGGCGTAAATTAAAATATATGTGGCCTAAATGTTAGGCAACGGTTTGGCAACGGTTTATAAAGTGTGGCGTAGGTGGCCGTGGCCTATTCTTTAAGGCAACGGTTTTTTACTTTTGCCCACGAAGTCTAAAAAACCGTTGGTGAATACACTCAAAGAGACCACAGATATTTTAGTTTAACGAGGTGTAGCCATAAGTCAATTACAATCTTAATAACCATTATATAATTGTTATACTAATAAGAAATAACGAAAATTACAAAATAGAATGAAAAAAAAAACAGGCAAAACAAAAAAAAAAAATAGAAAAATAAAAAGGTGGTGTCTCACAAAATTCACCGTAAAGGGACCAAAAACTAAAAACAAATAGGATAATAAAGTAACAAGACATAAGCGTCCAAAATTTCTTTTTAAGATCATATCTTTCCATTTACTTTCTTTTTTCCTTTTGAGCTCTACAAATTTCTACCTGCCATTTTGGTCTATGCTAACCACAAGCATTACAATTATGGCATCTTTCTCATCTATCAAAGAATAAATACTACTAATTTTTTTTAGTATATAAATATCGACTAAACAATAGGTGGAGTAAAAGTTAAAAAACTTAAGACTCTAATACTCTTAAAAAAAAAAGGTTAAGAAAATATTTAAGACATACTGTTGATTTTATTGCAGACACCTAAAACTCTACATATATAAGAAAGAAGATAGATAAGGTAAATAATTTTATTCAAACCATAGTCACTATGTAACTATTTAGAGTTGTAGAAACTACTCTCAACTAGTATATTATATATCCAAAATACTGATTGAACTATTTTAACTAATAATTAATTAATTTGATTAACTATAAATTCTTTATCAATGCCACTAATTAATCCTAAACGTAATTTAATTTTTGTTTGTATTTCATGTTTTATGAAAATTTGAAATGAGGAGCTAGTTTGTTCTTTATAGTTAACACAAGTTGAAAAAAAAAAAGTC